>JAHDVE020012127.1:0-15716 GCA_022606495.2 Halesus radiatus
TAGGCAGGGGAAGAAAATGTAGAAGAGGAAGGTAGGGAAGTACTTGGCTATTCAGACTCGATCACCAAACACGCTTAAAGTAATCTCATGCAACATTTGGATTCTAAATTGTGGTCTATCACCAAGGTGATACTGAAAGTATATACCGCTCTGGAACATGCCGCAAATATGCTATATAAGCGTCCTGTACCCGGCATTGCTCGGGGTTATGGATGGTTTCGAGTAAAGTTTTGAGGTCGTGAATTCTTGTAAGCTGGGTATAATTTTTAGTTGAACTACTATACTATGAACTTAGAACCTCCAACTAGCCCTTTTTTTGCTAACATTTTTATGGACGGCCTAGAAAATAACGTATTTAAATAAAAATCCCCTTTATTAAAAAATCTGCTTGCATGGAAACTATACGTGGATGATGTATTTTGCGTTTTGACAGGTGCAGAGCGATAGATAAACACCTTCCTATTACTCCTCAATTCCTTCCATAACCAAACCCAGTTCACATTAGAGATAGGTATAAATTTCAGTTTAAATTTTCTAGACTTTTCTTTATCTATTATTGATAACAAAATTAGCTTCATTTACAGAAAACCTACTTTTACCGGCACCATAATACATAATGCCTATCCAACCATCCTATCTCACACAAACACTTCGCTTTTCACGGCAAGATTCACCGACTAGTCACCGTCCCACTATCTAATAATATTTTTTCTTATGAACTCTCTTTAATTAAACTAATAGCTAATAATAACGGATATGACCATAATCTAATTGACGAAATCCTATCAAAAAACAACGACGAATTTCAACAAATAAATTTCTTTATAATGGTCTACCAACTATTAATAATAATAACTTAACTCCCAAATGGCGCAGAATTTTGTATATAAGTAATTTTTTCCCTTTGCACGTCAAAACTCCCATCAGAAATAAGACCACCTTTTTATACCAATAATAACTTAGGCAAACTTTTAACTACTTGTAAAGATAAAGAAGAGACATTAAGCCATTCTCTCATGTATACACTTAATTGCAACAATTGCTCGGCAATTTATACAGATAAAACCACGTGAACATTAGAGTAAATGAACACATTAGATTTACATTGCTTAACAAGTACAGTTTTTTTCAGAATTTGCCGAACACTTATAAATACTAACCATAATTTTGATAAAAATGCAAGGGTACAAGCAATACATAAAAATGGAATAGGTTTGCGCCTTAATAACTTAGAAGCATTAGAAATATCAAAATCAAATAAAAATAATAATTGCCGTATTTTAAATAAAAAATTAGGTTTAAAATCGGATTTTGAGGCTGCTCACCTCCCTTTACCCCTCTACCTACCCCTCTACCGCCCCCCTCTGATTCTCTGTCCTGTTCTACTCTGATATACTGTCTCTTTCCCCCACTTTCACTGTCTTCATTATGATATATCTATGTATGTTAATTTAGTTTGTATGTGTACGTACCTGACGAAGGTTGAGTTTAACTAAAACCGGTTGATAATTCATAAATATAAATAAAATAAAGTGGTTTAAAAAAAAATTCTTACATTTAAAAAAAAATAGTTCCCCACAATGTCTTGGAATTTTCGCCTGAGGAAAAAAAAAAGTGATGCAAGTGGCCTCTTGAACTGATTTGCGACTCATGACGTCACAGGTATTCATTTTTTCCAAGTTTACCTTGAACGCTCATAACTACATAATTTTTACAAATCGTTAAACTCAACTTACTGTCATTTTCAAATATAATACATTTTTATCAAAATAGTTATCATTAGGAGACAACCTCACTGTAACAGCCTGCTCCGAGCTGTATTCGTTATGTAATCAATCTACTAAACAATTCTTATCAGTAATTTAAAAAATATGTATATATTTTAAATAGGTGTAAATATTTAAATAAAACAAATATTGATAAGAATTGTCATGTGTTAAACCAAAAGAAGTCCAAAAATAAGAAATTAAAGAAAATTTCTCACAATTTAATAAATAAGTAATTTATTCCTTTTCTAAACCACCAGACCGAGCACGACCGGCGAGCGGCGACCCTTATAATTGTTAATAAAACTTCTTTAATATTTTTTCGTTTTTTAGCAAGGCATATTTATATACGTTACCCAATATTTATTTTATGATTTTAGGTTTTCTATAATTTATTAAGAATATATTTCACAGAAAATCGATTAAAATGAATTAAAAAAAAAACAATTCGTAAATTCTGGACCGCTAGAGGCACTAGAGTAGCATGTTGACATTACATGTCAGAATCCTCCGCATATCATCATCTATGGTATTTGATTAGATCGACATTTTTTAAACGTAACATATGGGCCCTGCCGGGTCTCGATGTTGATATGACGATTGTTTGTATTGATGAACCTTCTATAAAAGCTTTTACAGCTAATAACATTCGTAAATTGGATTATTGAATACCAATCCTGCTTTTCTGACTAAGAGACGCCTTTGACGGCCTCCATGGTCGAGGGGTAAGGCTCTCGACTACGAATCCGAAGGTCGCGGGTTCAAATCCCGGCGTGCGCAAGTAATTTTTATTTAATTAATTTGTGTTGTTTCACAATTAATTCATTTAAAAATAATATAGAGTATATTTGCGCACGTTCCAGAGTGGAAGATACTCTCAGTATCGCCCTGGTCAAAGACCACCATTCAGAATTGAAACGTTGCTTGAAATGGCTTTTAGCCGTGTTTGGTGACCAGATCTGAATAGCCAGGTATTCCTAACCTTCCTCTTCCCCTTCTCCTTCCCCTCCCAAATACCTTCAGCCTCACACCATTCCCCAATTGGGAATGCCATAGTCTCACTGGCTCCAGACGGTTGGGAGCAGTTGGGGACTCTTGTGAGGTATTCATATAAAAAATAAAAAAAGAGAGGTATTCTTGGAAGCGTTTCATTATACTCCGCACAATTTCTTTAATAAATGTTCACTTCCTAAAAACATATTTTATTAAATCGAAAGACTCTATTCATAATACGTACTCGTATAAGGACCAGCCTACTGTATCGCACTTTCTTTTCAATTGATGAAAGTTTTTTTTGGTTGTTATTCAATAAATATTTTATTTTTAACCACTATTTAGTGCTAGTAAACATCTTGACCCGAGTTTTGAAAAAAAAAAGAATTATTTGAAGTATTTGCAGCGATTCTACTAATTGAGATATTTTTACTAACTGTCGTTAAAATTGTGTAGATGATTTAAAGGTTTTTTTTCTGATTCTGACTATCTTACTAAAAATGCTTAATTTAAATATATTTTTTAATAATTAATGTTTTTTAAAATCAATCTTGCTACAATGCCATTATTATACTCTACTGACTGGTAAGACGGCTATCACCGACGTTGGTCGGCATGACGTTAATAACACCGTCTTTACGATCATGTCGTTTTGGCGACTAATAAAAAACTTCAAACTTTAAATCGTTATTGAAAATTTATTCGCTAACATAAAATAATGTAAAAATGCCAATAATCACAAAAATCATTAATTACTAGCGTTTTGCCTGCTGCACCTAACTTTACTAAACCTAACCTAACATAACATAACATAACATAACATAACATAACATAACATAACATAACATAACATAACATAACATAACATAACATAACATAACATAACATAACATAACATAACATAACATAACATAGCATAACATAACATAACATAACATAACATAACATAACATAACATAACATAACATAACATAACATAACATAACATAACATAACATAACATAACATAACATAACATAACATAACATAACATAACATAACATAACATAACATAACATAACATAACATAACATAACATAACATAACATAACATAACATAACATAACATAACATAACATAACATAACATAACATAACATAACCTAACCAAAACAAACCAAACCTATCCCAACTTTCCTGACGTGAAAAGTTCACGTAGGCCAGCGTTTGGCCCCTCGCGCCCAGCGGAGGTGATTAAATTATATTATTGTTACCATTTTATGCTTGCAAACTGATACTTGAAAATATTTTTATTTATCATTTAGGCACTTATGATGTAAAACACTTATGGTGTTAAAAAAATAATAAATCATTGCATATTTTTAAATAATGAGTTATTTGGTAGGTACCTACGATTTGATATTTTATTTTTATCTTGTCATAATCCTAAATATTAATAAATGATGGTGTGTTTATACTAAAAAAAATATTATTTCAATAATTATTTTTCCTTAAAGTCAATCGTTATTTGGTAGCTACCTAGGATTTCATTTTATATTTTACGTGTATTTTTTATTCTTCGATTTTATTAAATTATAATTTAGTATTATATATGCATACATGTGAGTGTGTGAAATCTTTAATGTAAGTAATGCACGTTATTTAGTCCATATTCTCTCCGCCAGGGGCGCCAGTAAAAATGTTTGTGTTTTAAAACTATCAAAGCGGAAAATACAAAATACAAAGCTTTCCCAATTTCTTTTTCAAGTGCGATATTTTACAATTTTAAGTGAAATTTGACAATAAATATTGCAGAATGGTGTTAAAAGTGTCATTTCACAATATTAATATTTTAAATATTAAAGCTCTATGTCTACGTCACTGAAGTACTAAATGTATGAAAAATACGATCAAATTCGAAAGCTATGAAAAAAATTGATAAACAAATGAATTCCGGGTGTCAAATAACGCGATTCACGCGGTAATTGACCAAGTTGCAGAGCGAGATGTGGGAGAATGCGAGTCAAAGTCGAACGCTTTGAAAAACAACTCCGCAGTTGGAATTAAAATATTAAGAGGAAGGGCTGCGCGGTCTATTTCATACAAAACTTAATTTTAGATTTCAGGTCAAAATACTTTCTGGTGCCTAATAGTCGAAAGGTCTTCTGAAAGTTGGCGATATAATTTTTTTAACCAGTTTATATCGCACTTCCACAAATTTTCTGTTCGGTGGTTATGACTGATCATCGTTATGGCAGTTTTTCGATTCAATTTTGAAGAGTAACGTCGTTATAAGGCAAAAATATTTCGTTTCGATGATCTTTACGATGCTATAGGGACGCCCGCGCCCCTGGTTTGAAAAAAACTGCTATTAATATCTACTACCACCAGTGGCGTGCATTACTCTATGACCAGTCTTTCGATGGTTATTGCATTACATTTCATATTTTTGTGGCCTTACGGAAAAAATACCGTCCTTAACCGTTTTAGTGCCATGTTTGTTTTGCAAGCATGTATATAAATTGCTACAGATATTCTGTGTTCTTAAATAAAAAAGTATGGTATTCAATAAAAATGCAATAACTTGGACAAATATCAATCCATTTTAATGTTTTTTTTTTTAAATTATACAAGTAAATAATGAAATTTTACGAATATTATAGTTTTATTTAAAAAAAAAAGCAAATTTACAACAATTTTTTTTTAAATACGAAAATATAAGATTATTTACAGCGAGCACATATGAGATTGGATCGCCTTATCTCATTTGCTTTGCTGCATACATTCATTTATGGGAACAAAGGTCTCGTCGTCCATAGTGTCGCTGTCATTTGATTCATTACGATCATCCGCGATGGAACTAACTTCCGACGTTGTGAAAAATATCGATTCACTTTAGGGTGTATTTATTTTAACAAGATAAACAATAAATACAGTTATCAAGACACGCGCCAACCGCAATATACCACGCTCAAATTGAACACGTGTTCTCACGAGGGTGACAAAAAAACACACTAAAAATTGCAGCGCTATAGCGCTGAATCTCAATTTACATAACTAAAGATTACAGCGCGATGGCGCTGGGCCGCACTCTAACGGTCAATATTATCTTGTATTAATGGTTAGGGCCAGGTTGGCAAACGAGAGTAAAAAATGATTATATTTATATTTTCTCATCCAAGTCGTCCTTTTTTAAAGAATCTCACGCAATAAATATATCATCATAAAATATTACTATGCCATTTTCAAGGAAGGCACAGATTTTCAGCCTTTATGAATCGGACGCCACAGGCTACCTCGAAGTACTAACTCCATTTAAAGACAATAATTTCTGTATTATTATTTATTTCGAAAGTTTTTATTTATTTCGAAGAATCATAAAAAGGTTAATTTTAAAAATAAATCTGAAGAAACACAAGTATTATACTACGAACGAGTAACGATTGTTTAAAATGTTCACATTACATATTAAATGTTACAGTATAAAATCGTGGAATTTCAGTTATTTTTTAAATTTAAAGCAAATCAAATATAATAATGTTTTTTGTACCTAATTGTAATTATGTTCATGAAACCATACAATGAAATTCCTTAAAATAATTCAGGGATTTACCAACCAAATCTAAATTCATTTACTTAAATAGCATTCACATAATCATAAAACAATTAAGGAAAACCTGTCACCATTAAAATCCGGGTAAACAGATTTCAACTGCAAATATCTCTCATATACATATATCAATTTATTTCTAAGTAAATCGTTCTTTATCGAAAATATTATTAAATCATTTCAAGCACCATAATAAAATATGAGGTGAATAAAAACATGTAAATAAATCGTCTCAATGTAGCCTAACCACGTTTAGAAATTTTTTATCACAATAAAATAAAAAAATGAATACTGAAATACTTGGAGAACTTAATAATAGCATTATTAAATTTGATTTGATTTATGCAAAAATAATTTTTAAAAATTAAGGTTCTGCCCACACATTCAAAAACAATATTTTAGCTTTTTTGGAAATACAGTTTTTAATACTTTCATTTTAATTTCATAAAGGAAATACTGAAAAACATTAATAACAGTTATATTTCAAGCTTCAAGTAAGTTTCCTTTAAAAAAAATCATTTTCCTTTCCTTACAAAACATCGGATATAATATCTTAGCTCTGTAATTAACATCTATTCAAATGAAAACAGAACGTACCAGCAAAATAAAGAGATAAATCCTAGTTTCGCATAATTTCCACTTTTTTTCTCCATCCCTTAAAATAAAGTAATCCGTAGTCTTATTAAGGTTCTTTGTCTTTTTGCTAGAAACTGTATAAAAAACTCTATCTTAGAGTTAACTGTGCACAACTTTATTTAACCCTTTTGTACCAGAACACAGATTAGGTGGATATTTATTTAAAAAAAAAAAAATTGAAAATAATTTCGTATTTTTTTTTAATTTTCTGAAAACACCTTATATTGTAAATTCATTACCATAAGTAATAATTTATTTTATAATGTTTATTTATTTGCAATTTTTTTTAAAGATTACAATTTTGGCAGATGGTGACGACATTATTGGTTTACATTATGAAAGTAATTTATTCTTCATTCAAACACAGAAATATTTCACAGTGGGTGGATGCAGAACTTGGCTTGGACTGAATCTTTTTCTTACTGCAAAAAATCACATCTTCCTCGTTTATCCACAATTATCATTATCGAACAATGCATTCCTCTATTTTCCAAACCAACATCTTTAACAACTGTGTACTCATCCTTTCAACATTTTGAAGGGCCTGGACTTTTAGCGTCAACCGAAATTATTTTATTTGCTTCAATTTTCTTTTGCCATATACCTATCGAGACATTTTTTTTATACTGCTTTAGAAGCTGTTTTTTTTTTTTTTTTAAATATTTTAAATTAATGTATGACAACAAATATGATATCCAACAGTCGATGCCACTATTTTTTGATTTTCTGTCAACGCAATATAATACTCGTAGACCATCAGCCATGTCAACCCCCTGCGCATAAGCTGGTTGTAATATTCAACTATTGTTGGGCAGAGAAACTATAACATGTTACATTTTAATTCGTATATATTGCAGACGGGAAGGGCTTTCTCAACTAGATTCAAAGAACATATAAGATGTTATAAAAATAAAAGCACTTCTTCAAAATTCGCAGAACATCTTTTACTATATAATCACGTCCAACAAACCACAACAACAAACCTAAACCCTCAAATATAGAAAGAAAGGGCTTAAGATTAAATTTAATTGAACAATTAGAAATTAAGAAACGAACGAATGATCCAAATATAACATTAATTAATAAAGTAAGGAAAATAATATATTCACCACTTCTAAGTATATTCACATTATCAAAAGAGTACAACACATTTAAATAAATCAATTAAGAAAAGATTGTCAGTTAAATACGAGCAAACACATTATAAATGTAAAAACCTCACAAAAATCAGAATTTTAATTGTTTTCTAACTAAATTGGTTTTACCGATAATAAATCCATTACCCGTGCAAATTGAAAAGGGGTGGGAGTAAATTAAATCATATAAATAAGTCGTCACAATGTGGATTAACCACAGTTTGAAAATGGCTTTAAACGCCGAAACAACTGTAACAATAATAAAAACTAAAAATACTTGCTGAACTTAATAAAAACATTATTAAGTTTGATTTGATCCATCATATGAGTGGAAGATACTTTCAGTATCGCCCTGGTGAAAGACCACCATTCAGAATTGAAACGTTGCTTGAAATGGCTATTAGCCGTGTTTGGTGACCACATCTGAATAGCCAGGTATTTTCCCACCTTCCCCCTCCGCTTATCTTTCCCAACACCTTCAGCCTCACAACATTCCCCAATTGGGGATGCCATAGTCTCACTGGCTCCAGACGGTTGGGGGAAGTTGGGACTCTTGTGCGGTATTCATATAAAAAAAAATAAAAAATTATACTCGAACGAAGTCGAGTACTATTATCAGATATTACAAGAAGAGTGAAATAATTTAAGAAGTAATTTAATACCTTCGGAAGGCGATACAGCTATCACGCGTAATAATAATTACCTAGCAGAACTATAAAGAAACCCTTTTTCATTGAATAATAACAATGAAGTAAAAAAAATCGCTTTGTTTATAACAAGAAAATTAATACAATTTTTTATTAATACCGACCGGTTTCGCTTAACACAAGTATCATCGGGGTACAAAAATAAACTGTTTAATTTTGTACCCTAATGATGTTTGTATTAAGCGAAACCGGTTTATATTAACAATTTTTTTATATATTTTCTGGTTATAAACACAGCGATTGTTTTATTTCATTAATATGTCAAACCACAAAGTGACTGCTTTCTATAGAAAATGAATAATAATAGTATGTATGTATTGTTTATCTTAATGAGGGAAGATTTGCTTCTGAAACATGTAGATATTTACATATTAAAAACAATGGTTTAAACAAAGTTATTCTTTTTTATAATATTAAAAATGACGCCACAAAATCATTGCACACAGGATTTTAATAAATTTTAATAACTTAAATAAAAATGGAGTTCTAAAAATTAAACTTGTATACAATAACAAACGAAAAAAACAGTGAAATGAATTCATATCATACAATATCATATTTTTACCCTTTCTACCGAATGTCAATTATGTTATTCATCGGTGTAGGTAGAACCTTCGGTATAAACCAGACAATAATAGTCCCGTGGGATTCCATTCAATAAACATTATTCTCTCCTTGAATTACCCAACAGTATCCATTTCCATTTTGATTACGAAAGATTTCGACGGAATATTTTCAAACAACAAATATATTTATGACATGAGTTCATTAATATTTATTTACCGTCTTGGTTGGCCGAACGATGATTATGGTAGTTATATTTTGAACTGACAACATATGGATGATCATGGACTAAGGACGTGTGGTTTATTTTTATTTTTTTTTAAAGAAAGACAAATATTTTCTGGTTACGATAATCTGACAATATTTGAAAATCTCCTACTGCCATCACAGTAAGCGGAAGATGTTGCTTGTATCGTAATGGACAACAGCCAGCCGAGAATTGAACTCACGACGCCTGGGTGAGACCCAAACGCGATGCCAACTCAGCCACTGACCGGTTCTACATTTATTGGTTTATTTATTTCACTCAATTTTGACTAATTTATATGCAATGCCGAAAACCCTGTAAATATGAATGCAAATTTAGGAAGTACGTAGCTTTACCCACAGGTGAGTTTGTACATAAGTTTGTATGGCTCGTTCCACAGTACATTAAAAAAGGCGGTTTCTCCACACAGGAGGTCCTTGGGGAAATAATTTCCCTTAAGGCCTATGTCATCTTTGGGGATGGTGTTTGCGGGTCTTTTAGAGGATAGGAAGGAGTGAACCTGGATCTTGAAGAAACCCATGTTATACACAGAGGCCGGTAAATCATTCCACAGCCGAGCTGTTAAACACAATCGTAGAAGCGACCCGTTCTAATGAGGAAAATATTAACCGTGTATTAATGTTGGGTGCGCGTTTATCGTGTTTTTCGACTGTGCACCGGTGCCAAAGGGATCAATGACGTTAGTTCCTCAGAGCATCTTCCAATAAAATACAGGTAGAACAAAGACAGCATTCCAAAGATTGCAATCCGTTTATTAATAGGTGAATCTATCAAACGGACCGTCCGTTTCTGCACAGAGTCAAGGGTTTTTTGGAGATATTTAGGGGCTCCCGACCAGAGGTGGCTGCTAAAATCTACAATGGGGCGAAACATGGTTGTGATGACGTCCTCGAGAGTGAAATTCCTGTACAAATAAATGTATTTGAACCAGAATCTCACTATTAAATATGTTACCGTAAAGTAAAAGAAAAAATATTTTTAGTATATCAATACCTCTACGTGTCTCTAAGGAGTGATTGGTCATACCCAAAATACAGATAGATGGATATAGCTAAGGGTATAGTCCGTAGAGACGCAAAAAAAAATCTTAATAAATTCCTGTGAACTCTTTCGATGCACAAAATGTAAGATATTTCGTATGGGCCTATTCCAACACGCGCCCCTTTGATTGATATTAATACACCCAACTTATAATTCCTAAATTTACTTATTCTTAAAATGGTCGTAGTTTCCTAAATTGTTATTTAAATTATGTTTTCTTGGTGGGTTAGCAAATAACATAAATTAATTGATTTATCCCATTCACTCATTTCATACCAAGTTGACAATTAACCTTCAATGTTGGATGATTTATACGGTTCATATAAATTACGATAAAATATTTTATTCATGTCAAGGTGACAAGGAGCCGAAATAGTAGGAATATTTATTAAAAATTCATATATTTTAAAGAAATATTTTCCTTGTCATGTTGACGATAATCAAAGAATGTTTGAACATTGTTTGTATCACAGTTTTTTTACGACGGCTAAAGTTTGTCAAACTTCACAACACCCAAACTTTTTTTATATGAATACTGCAAAAGGGTTCCAATTGCTTCCAGCCGACTATTGCGTTCCATGTTGGGTATGTTGTGGTAAGAGTAGCAAAGGGCATATAAAGGGGAACAGGATGGTTGGATAGTACCTGTCACTTTAGATGTGGTCATCAAATACGACTTAAGTAATTTCAAGCAATGTTTTAATTCTGAATCATATAAAAAAATGTTATATGTGGGATTCAACATTAGATAATCCGATTAAGTTCCACTAATTGAGAAGATATACATACTGCATTATAAACAAAAATAAAATAAAAAAATTATGCAATGAATATTTTTATAAGAACAGTTCAAATTAGTAATTAAGATTGTCGCATCATACGATAAATTCAGTCAGTTTGACTTGACTACATGTTTTCAAGGTACAGTTGAAAATATCTACATTTCGTGAAGCAGTAATTTATAGTAAGATTTTAGATATAAACAGAAGATTTGAAACGGGTCGGTAATTTAAGAGATCTCCAACGTCCAATTATAGATTTTTTTAAATAAAGGTAATATACGACAGGTGATTTAGGAAATTTTGAAAAATCACCCTTGTTAAGTGACTCATTAAAAAGATGAACTAGAAAGGGAGGTAGTTCATTGCTACACTTCTTCAGTAGCCACGTCGGAATAGGATCAAGTGTACACTGCTTGTCAGGTGAAATTTATTTATTTATTTGTAAAAAAAAATAGCTTTTAATACAAATATATATACAAAGTAAGTTTAACAAAGGGTAAGCCAACAAAGTTTCTTGTGCTAACAGTGGTCTAATACAGATATTTATGAAGCTAACAAAATAAAGAAAAAACAAAACGACCAGTCAGTGACTGAGTTGGCATCGCGTTTGGGTCTCACCCAGGTGTCGTGAGTTCAGTTTCTCGGCTGGCCAAGTCCTCCATTACGACACAAGCAACATCTTCCGCTTACTAATATTGTCAGGTTATTCGTAACTAGGGAATATGTGTCTTCCTCTAAAAAAAAAATTTAAAAAAATTAAAAAAAAAGAAAAAAGGGGGATAGGAAGGGGAAGATTGGATCGGGACAGGAGATACTCTCGATACATTTTACACTCGTGCATCAATTTGTGGTCGTATGTATTACTTCGATTCGATATTTTGAAAGGGTATTGTGAAGAATGTCGACATTGTGAAATTGTGCGTTATATTGCGTACAAATACGGGGAATTGGAGAACTTATTCTACGATTGGTTTTCGGATTGGTATTGACGGTATGTGAATGTCTGTAAGTTAAGCATATATTATTATTTTATTTGTACAGTTCACCCAATTTTTGTTTTTAATAAGCGAGGTGACCTGACTAAAAAAACTTATTTTTCAATATTACCTACGATAGTGAAATTATCGTTTTGGAATATCAAACAACATAGTTAACCTGACAACGCCAAGACCTGCACAGCTGCACGAAATAGCCACCCTCCTTGATTTATAAGGTTCATCCAATTATATTTTTAGAATATTTTTGGCAGAATGTTCACATTATCAGTGAAACAAGTCTTCAGGCCATTTATACCTTAATATATTTTCTGCATTTATTAATTTACCTATTGTTGTGTTTTAGGAAAATGGGGTAGGAGGACGCTTGGGTAGGAGAGAATGCACCACGATGGGCGTCAGTGTTGTATTTCATTACAAAGTTCGAAATCCTTTAGGCACTATTTATGCATCATATACGCATAACGGCTGTGACTGCACCGGATGCGAGTTAACGAAGTCCACGTCTTCCGATGTAGAGAGAACCCTGGCAATTTAATAGTAGGGTCAACAATAAGGTGCTTGTTTTGCACGTCCGAGGTCTGCCACTGAGTTCGCCACTTGAGTTTTACATATTCATACATTTATATCATTCAATATATACGTAGAAATAAATACTGTCTCTTAGGAAATATTAAAGTCAAAAGGATCCTTTTTAGGGACAAGGAATATAAAAAGTTTTATTTACGCATTTATTTGATTAATTCATTTTATGTTTCAAAAAAATTATCGTGGAAGAATGGCAAGGATTCTGAAGAGATTATTGAATTATTCATCTCTTCCAATTTACCTTTAAAAAATCCATTTGAAAATGGAAAAATACCCCAGATTTTTCAATAATTAATTCAATTGACTGAAAATTTATTCAATAAATGAGCTGGTATGGGCAATATATTTATCATGATTTGTGTATTTGCGATGAAAATTTTCTAAGAAAGCTTCCATGAAAATATTTCTTATCTACATTTAGTTTGTAAATAACATTCCGTAAATATCATTTAAAATCGAATTCCACTATTTTTTTATGGAATAACAAGATATTCGTATATTTTGATTAATCAATGTAAGAAATAGAAGGAACTTTAATTTAAGTAATTAATATTGTGATTAATTAATGTAAGAAATATAAGGAACTTTAATTTAAGTAAGTAATATTGTGATTAATTAATGTAAGAAATAGAAGGAACTTTTATTCAAGTAAGTAATATTGTGATTAATTAATGTAAGAAATAGAAGGAACTTTAATTTAAGTAAGTAATATTGTGATTAATTAATGTAAGAAATAGAAGGAACTTTAATTTAAGTAAGTAATATTGTGATTAATTAATGTAAGAAATAGAAGGAACTTTTATTCAAGTAAGTAATATTGTGATTAATTAATGTAAGAAATAGAAGGAACTTTAATTTAAGTAAGTAATATTGTGATTAATTAATGTAAGAAATAGAAGGAACTTTAATTTAAGTAAGTAATATTGTGATTAATTAGATTGTAATTAATTAGATGGTTTGGGCATATGGAGCGAATGAACGAAGAAAGGAGTATAAGAAGAATGTATGACGCGAATGTGAATGGAAGAAGAAGCCGGGGACGCCCGAGGAAGACATGGCACGATCAAGTGAATCAAATACTTGAGTCGGGCCATGTCAGAAGTCGGAATAATAGAAGAGAATGTATGAGACGATGTATGAATGTGAATGAAGCAAGAAGTGTATGCCAAGATCGAGGTGTTTGGCGGTCCGTCCTCTCTGCCCACCCCTGCGGGGAAACGGCGTGATGGTTAGTTAGTCAGTTAGTTAGTTAATTTGATCGTATTTTTATTATAAGCTTATGATAACAATAATATGACACATTGTTCTTACATCACCACATTATTTTCAGAATCTTTTATTCGCGGAGGTAATCAAAGTAGTTCGTAGACAGATTTATCAGTAAAAAAGAATGTGTAAACCGTGAAAATAAAAATAGGTCCAAAGGAGTTATTTTGTTGGTATTTATTTTCGTTGAAATAACCATTATTTTAAAATAAATCACCGCCCTTTATTCCTGTCCAAAGCTTTTGCAATATAAAAATATTTAAGAAGCAGATAAAATGTCACAAAGTGTTTCATTTATTTTTCAACTCAAACACGTAATAAATTTCGGGATTTTTTTTGTATTTTTTTTCAATCTCGGATTTGAGATTGGAATTTTTTTTTTACTATTTATCAATCTTGAAAATAGCTTCGAATGCCGGGATTCACCCCAACAACTTTCGGGGAATGCCGGCCAAGAATCCTTCGGTCTAATTTGTAAGTGGTTGGGGTAGGTACCCTTGTGCCTTGTAGCTGAGAGAGGAAGGGGATGATTTCGTACATCCCTGGGCTGTAACCCGGGGTAGGTTTCTGACCTAGTTTACAGTGTACCTACGCCCCAAGGGAGGAATTGCCTATTCAGCCATCAATTATTCGGAAGATTTCGGCGATCGATTTGATGGATCGTACTGAGCAACTGTTGAGCCGAATTTTTTTCACAGCAATGCTCAAATCCACAATTGCGCGCTTCCTAACGTAAATCTCGATCAAGTAACGATCAAGTTAGTAGATCGAACACTTGGATTTAGCTCTGCTCTGCTCATAGGTGCTATTAAATCAGAATGGAAGTTTTTTTGAGATGATCATTTTTTGCCTTAAGAGGAACGGCTGCGCGGCCCGCTTCATAAAAAAAAATTATTTTTGAATTGAGGCCAAAATACTCACCTAAACCTAATGACATTTTTTTTCATCAAAAAGTATAGTAAATATCTAGTACGGATGAGAAGTAATTTATTTATTTCTGATTTACATTATGAAATATAGGCCACTGTAGGAATTGATTTTTCGTGATTTTAGAGGCACATTTAGCAATTATTTGGTGGCTAAAAAAAGAATTTTTTTCTTTTTTTTTTTTAAATTACCCCTTCTACTTTGAAAATATAATGAAATATGAATTTAAAGTTTTTTTTATTTTTTTTTAAACCATTATCGTGGACTTTAAATTAAATTAAAAACGATAAATTTACATTGGAACAGAAATTTTCCGTACATAATTTAAAATATCGATCCGAAAAAACCTTTTTTTTTAATGTTTTATTTCTATATTTTTATTTACGTAATCATACTTACATAACAAATACGTTAATTTTTAAAAATATACATTAAACCCGCAAATAATTTTCTAAGTTG
>JAHDVE020012128.1:0-67243 GCA_022606495.2 Halesus radiatus
TAATAGTTGGATGACTTGTATAGCGCCGTTTTTGTGAAAAATCACCTCAAAGGCGCTGTACAAATATTTCTTAACTAATTATGTACAGACAGATACAGAAAAACATACTTACCTGGCAGGTCGCTTCAGATGAACACAGTTTTAGAAAAATTTAATTTAATTATAGAGATGATAGTTTTACATGGTTATTTGTTTCTCCTTTTCTATTGATGTTACATTTATTAGATGATCGGTGGCACAAGAAGAGTTGGTATTTATTGAATTATTGGTATTAATTTTAGGACTGAAAAGTATTCATAAAATGAATTTTAGGACTCGAAAATATCTATAAAATTACTTTACTCGGCGTAAGAAGCTTTTAATAAATATTAACGTTTTTATTTATTTATTTTTTTATTTTACACTTTGGATGTTTACAGTGTTGCGGGCTGTGGACGCATTTGCGCACCGATGCGTGAGTTTTTAATTATATTTTTATTTTATTTAATGACTTTAGGTAAGTACTAACCGGCCAGCCTAGCTAAGCAATTTACAGGTGAATTTATGGATACGATTGTCTGAAAAGATGTGTTTTAAGTTTACTTCTGAATTCTGTTGAGTCTTTGATAATTCTTAAGTCATGCGGTAGTTCATTCCAGGCTTTGGGTCCTGACACTCCGAAAGCACGATCACCGAACTTAGTATTAGGTGTGCGCTTTGGTTCCTTCAACCTGCCGATAGCTGATGACGCTGCTGACCTAAGGGTGGACTGCCGTGAGTTGGTATTTTCGAGAATACACAGTTCTGATAAATAAGCCGGAGCCATTCCGTTAAGTGACTTAAATACCATCCAGCAGAGCTTGAACTGGATTCTTTCAAGACATTTGAGCCAGTGGAGATTTTTGAGCTGCTCTGAAATGTGAGAATATTTAGATACGCCGGTGATACTTCTTGCTGCAGCGTTGAATACTGATTGCAATTTGTTAATTTCGTATTTGGGGAGACTCGCATATATTCCGTTGCAATAATCTAGACGTGACACAACGTACGAATTGACAAGCAGTTTAGTTGCCTCTGTTGGCAGGTTTCTCCATACTGCTTTTATTTGCCTTAGTTGAAAGAACCCTGTACTTACAGTTCTGTTTACTTGACTTTTAAGGGGAAAGTCTGCATCCAGATTGACACCGAGTAATTTAACACACGTCTTGGGAGTAATGTCACTTCCCGAAATATTTATTGGGGAGTTATCAATAATATGCTGACGTCTGCTTGTGGCGGTCCAGAGAAACTCAGTTTTTGACGGATTCAGCTTCAATCTATTTGAGCGATTATTTATTTTCTCATCCAGCGAGTTATTGCTTCAAGACACTCAGCTATGCGAGTTTTTAGTCTGTCTATTTCTTCTGGTAAGTAGTAGAAATAAACTTGCTGGTCGTCAGCATAGCAGTGGGATTGAAGACCGAACGATTCTATTATTTTAGCTACATCATTTGTGAAAATGATGAAAAGCAGAGGACCCAGAACGGACCCCTGGGGTACTCCAGATGAAAGGGTTGCATATTTTGATTGGTTTTGCCCTATCTTCACTGCTTGTAAACGATTGGTTAAATACGATGTCAGCCAATTCTTAACGCCACCGTTAAAACCAAAGGATTCTTCTAAACGTGTGATAAGAAAATCGTGGTCAATCGTATCAAAAGCGGCACTCATGTCTAAGACTGAAAGAAGTGCCAGCTTACCCGACTCTATGGCCAGAGTTATATCCGACAAAACGCGTAGTAATCCAGTTTCCGTTGAGTGGAACCTTCTGTATGCAGATTGATATTTAGTTAACAATTTATTTAAATTTAAGTGACTTATTATTTGTACAGCAGTAATTTTTCTAAGATTTTAGATATAAATGGAAGATTTGAAACGGGTCGATAATTTGAAAGATCTTCAGCGTCCAATTGCGGTTTTTTTAATAATGGAACTACCACAGCTGCTTTTAGTGATTTTGGAAAATCACCAATGTTAAATGACTTATTAAAGAGTTGAACTAGGAATGGAGCTAATTCGTTGCAACACTTCTTTAGTAACCATGTTGGTATAGGATCGAGTGCGCACTGTTTGTTCGGTGAAGCGAGTATTAACTTCCTCACTTCTTCGAGGGTTGTAGATTTGAAGGCAGATAAGGTTCCGCCATTATTTTTTGTAAAAGATGGCGGTGGGGCGGCGATTGTTAGCGCGCGTATGGACTCAATTTTTTCGTGAAAAAACTTGGAAAAGATATCCGGAGCGATGTCAGTTGTATTTTCTGCCCGAACATCGGCAACAACTGTCTTAACCGAGTTCCAAAGGCGACGTGGATTTATACGTTCTGAGTGAATCCTATTTGTCCAATATTCAGACCTTTTTGAACGAATTAAGATTGTGTACTCTTTTTGAGCCTGTATCCAATCGTTTCGTGAGGTAACCCCTGACTCTCTGTAGGACCTCTCCAATTTCCGCATTACTCTCTTCTGATTTCGACATTCGTCATCAAACCAGTCGTCTGATTTTCGAACTCGCCGAGGTTTTGTAGAAGTTGGAGCATATTTATTTAAAAGGGTTGAGAGTACGGTGTTGTAATCATCTGCCAGTTTGGTAGGGGATTCTGTTTCCCAAGTGCTTTGTGTGCAAAGCGGGGAGGCCTTTAGATCTGTGAGGAAGTCGTCAAAGTTAAAACTACGCCATGCTCTTGATGAGATAGTTACGTAAAGGATTTTCGGTGGGTTAAAATCGATCTCAGTGCGAATTAGCCGGTGATCTGATAACCCCACATCCACGCTATCTGCTACCAGGGACGGGCCGCATGACTTTGAAACAAAAATATCCAAAGTCCCACCAGCATCGTGAGTTGGGTCGCTGACCCATTGACGGCATCCGAAGCACTCTAAGAGGTCAGCAAATTTAACAGTGTTGGGTGACTGCAGGCGCTCTAGATGAATGTTGATATCTCCAGTTATGAATATATTATCGGAAAGTCCTACAACCCGCTCAAGAAAACAGGACAGTTCTATAAAAAAGTCCGCGGTGATTTGTTTTGAACCCGGCCGGTATAGTGTACATAAAATGAATGACGCCCCTGCAGAGGAAACTCTGCATCCTATATATTCAAAAGTTAGGTACGCACCTATGGACACCTTTGTCAAACGCAAGCCTTGGCGAGCTAAAATCGCGATACCCCCGTGATTTAAGCTAAAGATATTGTCATTCCCAGAAATCGTTGATTTAGGTCGGGCTTCTTCAAGCACCACGTATCCTAAGGCTCGCAGTCTCTTTATTGAAAAAGATTCGCCGTTTTCATGCCAGGTTTCAGTTATGGCCAGGATATGCAGATTCTGTTCGTTGAAAATCTCCCCTACCTCATCAACTTTGTTGTTGAGAGATCTGACATTCCAGCATCCTATGCCTAGTTGTCTGCTCTTGGAGTTAGCATGCCGTTGTAAACGTGTTTTTACTATATTATTATTATTATTATTTTCTCTCCCAAGATTCAATAGGATTTGCGATGAAACGTTTCCCTGTTCTTCTAATGACGAAGTCGTTATTTTTTCTATGGGTTGTTCAATTCTAAAACACACGTGTTTTTTCCTATTGCGCCCTGCTCGGCAACCGCGAAATCTGATTTTACGGGTTGTGTTACCACGTTCAAGGTTATAGAACGATATCTTTGCAGCTACTAAGGGGTCTAAAACAACACTTTCATCATTATTAAGTTTGAGTAATGTGCCCCGGTCGTATACGATATTTTTTACAACCATAGCCTAAAGAAAACACGTCGTAAATAAATAAATCACTTTGCGCACTTCACGTCACTAGCCCATTGCACATGTGGCGAGCGACCCTCGACCACTGCGTTAGTTTAGTTAATTTTAGAACACCGTAGCAGATTTGAACTTTAAATATTTGGGTTTTTATTATAAACTTGATTTAAGCCCGAGATGGCCACATAAAAATTATATATTTTTTATAAATGTAACCTAAAAATTATTGCGGTTATTATAAGCTATTTTTACACCAGAAAAATTAAGAACTTCCGAATATATTTAAGATACAGTAAGAGCGAAATAAAACGCCGCCGGCAGCTGCGGAGCGCCAGACGGATTGCTAAAGCTATACATTATAAGGATATATTATATCATAAGGATATATATTATAAGGATACAGCTAAAGTAGTGAAGAACGCTCTCAAAGCATTGAATTGGGAAATATTATCGCACCCGCCGTACTCTCCAGACCTTGCCCCGTCCGACTATCACCTTTTCGCATCGATGGGACACTCACTCGCAGAGCAGCGCTTCGCCAATTTTGAAAAAGTCGAAAAATGGCTCGTCGAATAGTTTGCCTCGAAAGAGAAATTTTTTTTTTGGAATGGTATCCATGATTTGCCTCGAAGATGGGCAAAATGTATAGAATCCGATGGTCAATACTTTGAATAAAAAAATTTTGAGATTCCCTTGAGAATTAAGCGTTTTCTTTATTGAAAAAACCAGCAAACTTCAACTAACACCCCTGGTATACCCTTGTGAGATAAAATGAAAAGGGAATCAGGAGCAAAGTAGTCGAAATTACTACCACAACCTTCGCGGATGATGTAGGCATGCAGCACAGCTAACAGAAGAACTTTGGAATTTCAACCAACAGACAGCATTCTTTGTAGAGAAAGAGGTTGCCCATAGATAAAGAGAACTGCCAGTTTCGAATGGGAAATAGCCGTTAAAACTCGGCTAAACTTCAGATAAACGAGGCCAGTATCCATAGACTTATGAAGACAGCAGATATTTGATAAGATAGAGAAAGAGATGTACCTTTGCGGCAGCAGGCGATCATTGGCCAAGAATCCAGAATTATGGTTGGCCTTCTGGAAGTCCCCATGGCGCGCCTGAACGGCATACGAAGCTAGAAGTACGGACGTCTCAGGCGGGCAATATATCTCGTCTGACAGGATGGCGTTCTTGACCTGAAATCAATATACATAATCATGATATGGTTAGCTCTTCTATAAAATAAATACATGGTTGAAAAGGAACCAATGACTAGAATAGAAAGAATTAAGTGACGCAAAATACAACACGATTCATTGGGAAATAATTCTGAATCACATTTATGAAAGAATGAAAAAATTCTAATTTTTCTATGATGCCAATGTCCCGCCTTGATGAGAAGAATGTTCAGATATGTGAAGAGGAAACAAGAGACAGCCCCGGAAAACTGCATATATATATTAATGGGACTGGGTTACTTTGGAAGGAATAAGGTTAAATACAGGAGATGGTGCAATGGGTCAATGGCATTAGTACGTAAGGGAGCTATGTAGACCACTTACATATCACCAATAATAATAATTCACCAATGCAGAGAGAGGGAAGGGAAGGATATTTAAATAATAAGGCTGAAAGTTTCCGAAGAGTTCATAATATTAAATAGGTGAATAAGCTTTATACCTGAAGGTAGAACAGTCGGAGGGTGATATCTTGAATGAGTTCCTCAGCCACGTCTTCGGGGTAGAATTTTGCTCGGAACTTGAACTGCAGTGGATTTTCTTTTTTGACATCTTGGTTCATGACCTGGAAATAAATAAACTTAGGTAAGTACACCTCTAAGAATGCACAAAAAATATGAAGATTTCAAACAATAGAAAAATGCATTTAAAACAAGCGGCTAGTAAAAGAAGCTTATCAACTTTAAGTAATAAACTATATCAATACATTTTTTTAAATAATTAGTCATGGTATTTAATCTACAAAGGAGGGACAAAAACACAGATACCAACGTCAATAATAATATAGATCATGTATTATCTTAAGTGAAACTATTTATTTACACATCCCTGACGGAATGCTGAAGTAATGTCAGTAATATTAAACAGCAATAAATAAAAAGTTGAGTAAGCACACTACGAAAAATGATTGCGCATATTCTAGTACATACATATACTGTTACGTAATTTTTTTTATAAGCATTTAAGTACACACAACAAAGACTACACAAGCGAGTTGTGGTAGTCGGTGACATTTTTCCTGCTAGAAAAAAAATCAATCTTAAACCTCAAGCACGAAAAATGTCGCCAGCCCCCAATGTATGCAAGTGATTTGATACGTTTTGTGACTACCTAATTTATTGTTTTTTACAGCATGAAAATGCGACACACGGCCAGGAGCGCATTAATGACTTTCGATAAAAGATTGATAACAGTTTTTAAATTATGATCACAAAAAACATAATACAGAAATAGTGCCACCGCTGAGAAATCGGGAACCACAAAAATATCGATACGCATTTAAAATATTTTTAATAGCTTCAGATTTCGGTAGCCGGAGTACAGCACTGATTCCAGAAATTAAAGTTTAAAAAAATAATTGATAAATACTTCCAAATGTATAAGATTCATTTTGTACATTTAAAAAAAGGAACTGATAAATACTTCCAAAGGCAGAAGATTCACTTTGTACGTTTAAAAAAATACTTCGAAAAGCAAAGGATTCGCTTTGTAGATTTAAAAAAAGAACTAATAAATACTTCCACAGATAAAAGATTCACATTGAACATTTAAAAAATATATATACTAAAAATACTTTCAAATGGAGAAGATTCTATAATTGAGTCAGTGTGTTAATTGTCTCTTGATGCAATGTCCATGATGCGCTCCTGCATTAATGAAAGAACTCTCTCCTTACCCATGAGGAAAAAGGCATAGACCCTGTCTTTTGCCATGCCAGACACGCGAGCCAACGGAAGCAGTAAATCAAAATAAACAAAATACCATCATTTCAATTCAATAATTTATGTATTACAAACACTAATTTGCAAAACAATGGACGAATCGTCATTGGGTCGATTTCCTACTACCTACGCCATTTACGAAAACCATCATTACCAATAATTACGAATGACGAAATCCGTAAAGAATGCGAGATCGGTGTAAGAGCGATTAGGGGATCAATTATTATTAAATAAGACATCGATTTTTAAAAAAAATAATTTCATTCTCAAAAAAACCTATCGAAATAATCGGTCGTATACGAAATATTCGATACTTTTATTGAGAGAAAATTGGATTGTCGTTTTTCAAGAAATAAAAATCTGACGTCTTTTTTTAAATTTAAAAAAATAAATTAAATGGAGTTCTACGAATTAAACACGAAAACAATTAATAATGTCCTTTTTTATTAATTCGAAATATCATTCGTGTTTCGGAATCGAATCCAAATTATTAAAAAAAATATTGTTCAGGCTAAAACATTTTTAATATTACGGTATTTTCAAAAGAATGCGCCGTGTCTATAGAAGGGAAATCAGGTTATAAATGAATGCCAATAAATTGTTGTTTAAAATAGCAAAGAAGTTAATTTCTACAAAAGAGAGGGATATATAGAAAACTCTAATTATTTTCGACAGTATATATTATTCTAAATCTCTATCTTATAAGTTCAGGGAAAGAACATTATCATAATATTAAATTATTACCGTAAAAAATTAATTGAATTACTTTAAATTATAAAAACAACACATAATACACGTAGTATTATTATATAGGTCAACCAAAGGTACGTAATACCAACAGCAGTAAAATTTGAGGAAAACTCCCAAATAAAATAATAATGTCTTGGTAGAAAATACGTAACACATCGAATGCGAAATTTACAGTATAAATTGTAATAAAATCACCATAAATATTTAAATGGGTGCTCTTTTCATATACAAATTCAAATAACGATAAAAACAATACAACGGGATATATTTTGATAGCATTTCTAAATTATACAGACAAATAATTTGCAAGGAATAAATTGTACGACCTTATTTGACTAAACAAATAATGTTAAATAATTGTGAAAATAAAATAGGTAGACTCCAACAGCATTCCGGTTAGGTCGGGTTGTTTTAAACACTCGCCACATTTGAACGGTCCCCATCAAACGCCGGTTTTCAAAAGCGTTTTAAATTATTGACAAATTGTGAACGGCTATCAAGCAAATGGCGTGCCCAGAAATTTATCATTTAGCACCTACCAGGGGATATTTTTTGTTGTTGTTTTATATGAATACCGCGCAAGAGTTCCAACTGCTTCCAACCGTCTGGAGCCAGTGAGACTATGGCATCCCCAATTGGGAAATGTTGTGAGGCTGAAGGTATTGGGGAGGGGAAGGAGAAGGGGAAGAGGAAGGTTGGGAATACCTGGCTATTCAGATCTGGTCACCAAACACAGCTAAAAGCCATTTCAAGCAAACGTTTCAATTCTGAATGGTGGTCTTTCACCAGGGCGATACTGAGAGTATCTTCCACTCTGGAACGTGCGCAAATATACTATACATTATTTTTAAATTAATTAATTGCGAAACAGCGCAAATTAATTAAATAAAATTTACTTGCGCAGGTAGGGATTTGAACCCGCTACCTTCGGATTCGTAGTCGAGAGCCTTACACCCCAACCGTGGAGGCCGTCAAATATGGAATACCTCCAAAAAATGGGGGGTGCGGGGAAGATAATTTTGAAAAATTAAATCAAAATGGTGGCTTTTCACACTACCTGCAGGTACATTTTTTATCCCATTCCTTTGTTTTTACAAGAACAGTCTATTGACCTTCCAGACACTAAAAAATGAACATTTGATTGACAATGCAGAACACAACATATAGTTAGCCCCAAAAAAAAACTACGCATTTGTCAATGCGTATTATCACCGATTTATATCTTTAAAATGTAAAAAAAAGCGTGACATTTTTGGCCAGGGGGGGTGCTTTAGCACCCATCTGCAGGCATAACGCTTGTGTTAAGTTCATCAGCTGATCGCGAATTATTCAAAAGCTGAAACGCACCGAAAATCGTAGTTTAACGAGGACCGTTGAAATGTCAAAAATGACGCAGATCAATTTGATGTTCATCAAATAATGTGACGAGAGATTGAAACATCCCATCCTAAGTGAACGTTTGGAAGGTAATTTCTCTGCCTACACTTGAGGAACAATGCATAAGTGTAGGATTCAACGTTGCACAATATGTACGAGTACAAAGTTGCAAAGCGGTTTTAATTTAATATAATAATTATTCGGTATACGGGAAATACAATATTATGCTTCATGTTATCAACAATATTATTGGCAGAGGGAAACGATTTCATTATCAGGTGATAAAGCATATAATTTGCAATCAAACAAGGATTTGTGTTGATACAGCGGCCATTGCAACTGGAAATAACATCGCTCCTGTGTTTACCATTTCTGTTACCATTCTCAGTCAATCATAAAATCGAGTTACTCTGTTTAAAACTGAATCAATCTACCGTAAGAAATATAAGTACAGGTAAATTAAACAATTCAAATCTGTGTTTGTAAAACATTGATACAAGATGGTTTTAAAATAATAAGCTGCCCTTTTTCCGTATTCCAAAACATTGTAGGGAAACTGCCTTAAAAAAAACCTACCTAGTAATTAAACCATTGATTTGTTTATTTCTTCAATATAACGTTCAACGATTCATAAAAATATTTTTTGTCAAAATCTATTTTTCGTAAGGAACTTGTACGCTCATTTATTCAGTTGTCCACCAAAATCAACGTAAGATGATACAAAAATTGCCATTTTCGAATATTCAACGCACAATTCATACCCGAACGTGTAAAACTACACAAAGGCAGTGACGTGCATTGCTCTATGACCAAAGGTAGACCTGTGCTATTTGAAAGTTGCCATTTTATATCATCTTCCGTTGATTGTTGTGACCAAATGAATAAATGAACGTACAAATTCCTTACAAAATTCATAGAAAAAACATTTTGATCAGAAATTTGTCGAATTTTTAAAATTTCTATTTGGTTTAATTTTTCTTTGGTTAGGCACAGCTTTTCAGGTTTATGGACTGCACGCCACTTCACACAGCCTACCTTTGTCGATAGAGAAATGCACGCCACTGAGAGTATGCATTCCATAAAGTTGAAAAGCTGTGCCTACCCTAAGAAAAATAAACGATATGAATTTTTTTTTGAAGGCGACTAATTAGTAAAAAAACATGTTTCTTTTTGTCCACGATTTTTTTATAAGTAATATTTAAATATTCAATGCACAATGAATTCATATCCGAACTTTAAAAACTACACACAGTCTACCTTTGGTTATAGATACTTATTGAACAACCGAAAAGAATGCAACTATTTTTTTACGATTAAATTTAACAGTTGCGTAGAGACATACATTTTTTACAGAAAAGCTGTACAAGTTTCATGACCCCATTACTCAAAGTTCGAAAGATTAATATACGAGTATATAAATAAACACACAGTGGATTGAATTTCTCTATGACCAAAGGTAGACTGTGTATAGTTTTTTTTATTGGATATTTAAAAATGGCTATTTTATTATCATTTTCCACCGATTGTTGTGGCCAGCTGAATAAATGGGCGTTCAAGTTCCCTATCAAATTTATGAATAAAATGCATATTTATCAAAAAATTATCGCATTTTCCAATTACTGTTTCATTTCTTTATTTGATCCTTTTTTCTTGAGGTGGGCACAGCTTTTCAGCCTTAATGAACTACACGCCACTGATACATTTTTTATAATTGGATTTATTTCAAAATTTAAAAGCAGTAGGATGGGGTTTACGGTTCAGTAATGTAACGAGGAAAATATCGTAATTTTCCAAGTACCCAATAAAAGAAAGGTAACCCAAGCATAAAAAAATCCGGGGATAATCTACGTGTTTGTTTTACTGGGGGTCGGTAGGTTCTATCTAATGCAGTACTGTATAGGTTTAGTACTGTCTGTACGAGGACAATACATGGGGGGAAATTCTCATGTTACCAGGTCATCCTCGATGTCGTACTCCGTCTCCTCGCGGTCCAGGCTGTCGCTAGACTTCCACCTTCTCCACGTCTTCCCGACGCACTTCATACCCTTCTCCAGAATATTGTCTGGCTTTAGAGACAGAAAAAATACCAATGGGGACTCACAAAGGTCAGATAACAAATAAAATAGCTAACAATAACGATCATTGTAGCTTTGATATGTAGATCAGGACCAAAAAAACCTTGTGATACATCAAGAGATTCAAACTCCCTACATTTTAACATTGTTACTGTTATTATTAACAGCAATTTTTGACATATATTCTTCCTCTTCTTGAGCACTTTCCTATCGGAGATTGGCTATCATCAGGCCATCGGGGAAATCTTCACCCTTTATATTGCAGCACGGAACTGAACTTGTGCTATAAACAGTGTTTATCTCAAGACTATTCAAGTATAAATAAATAAAGTCCTCTATAATATTATCTGCCTGTACATAAAATCAATAAGATGTTTATTTTAACGCGGCATCACGCTCATGGGTCAAATGCATTGTACAAATGGTTTAGTATTGCAGATCGATGAACCGGTGAATGCAATTTGTTAGCCGTAAGTAGTAATAATAGATTGTCTATAGATAGTGATAAGATAGAACATTGCAAAAAAACATTTGTACAGCGCTTTTGAGGTGATTTTTCACAAAAACAGCGCAATACAAATCATCCAATTATTATTATTATTCGCAAAAGTTTCGTAACAGTTAAGTGTAAAGTTGTAAGGTACAGCGTATTCTATCAGTTGGTACTACGTATACATCCCCGTGATGTGACAGAGATATAAAAAATGTCCAATTTTTATAACTAATACAATTTGGAAACGTTTAGCTGTTCACGTATTGTAAGAAGTGTCAAAATGTGCAGTTCACGGTTTCAATAACGCGCGTTAAGGGATAAAGATTTAGTAGTCAGATAAACTAATAATTTACGATTTCTTCAAATTATTAGTATTCACTTTGAGACGGTCATTATTAATAAATTAATTAAAAATTACTTGCATTCACCACTTTATTAATACACACATATCAACATGTTTCGAAATGATTGCAACTATTTTTACATAGGAAAGACTTAAATTTCAGTATTAGAGTTAAGGAACACCTAAGGGGTTTAAATAATAACAATTATTCAATAAAGGTTTAAAAATTTACCATACAAATACAACCGGTGTATAATTGGACAAATTTCAACATTTAGAAATCGGAAAAAGCGTCAATAGTGAATTAAATTTAATAAATAATCTTTTTTTTAAATAGCTATCTCTGAATTTATTTTCATATTAATATTAAAAATAAAAATTATTTCTAATATGAATTAGTTTAGTTATTCAATGTTTTATAATATTTTTTGTTGATTGATTATTACCTACTTTAATCAATGTTTGTTTATGTTTATAATTTGTCTATTTGTACATTATTATTATTTAGTATTTTATATATTCCTGATGAAGAAAGCATCGCTTTCGAAACATGTTGATATGCGTATATTAATAAATTGGTGAATACAAAGTAATTTTTAATTAATTTATTAATAATTTACGGATTAAAACAAATTGAAGCTTGCAACGTCGCGTTGTTTCGAATAATGGCTTTCCCACACGTCGGATTTAACAGTTGGCGTTATGCATTTAGTATTATTTGAAGGCATCCAAGGGTACCAGGGCCTTTCTCTTTCAACGAGGCTGTCTGACCCGGTCACGATGGGCCCGCAAATTAAACAGCCTCGAAGGCAGCGAGCAATGACTAACCGAGCCCTCCAAAAAAGGTTTTCGATTGAAACGGCGAGACACGAATCATTAACATTATGGTACCTATTTAAGGTAGTACCCAGGTAACGGATTGGCTCCGCCTTACTCATCAGAACTGCGCATTCCTGGAAACACCGATCTGGTCTTGATACGCAGCGTCATAAGCTATAGGAAGATTGAAGGAGCCAAGGTGCAACCTGCTAAATTTGGAGATCGAGCTTTTGGGATATCAGACAATCAGACTCTAAAGATTGGAATAGACTGCCATATGAACCAAGACTGATAAAAAGACTTCAGAACGAAACTAAAGACTCATTCAATAAATTCAAATCAATTATAGCTATCCCGTAGTCCCAAAATTTAACAGTATAGTATTCATTTTCTTTTTGCAATATTTCTGAAAATTTGGTCGCCCACAACACAAACAGGCGTATCTCATATTTAGCAAATTTCCAAGAAAGCCAAAAAACTGTTTTTTTTTTGCTGGATTCTTATGCATTTTATTGCATGTTTTCGCTAATGTGATTTTAATCAGGCATTTTTCTTTACCCCATTAGAACATATTATAAAATGCATAAGAATCAAGTTAAAGAAAAACAAAAACAATTCATCTCCTGGGATGTTGCTAAATATGAGATACTTCTGTGCGCGAACCTTTTTACAGCTCACGAAATTAGTAAATATCAACTATTGTTATTGTGTTTAGTTGGTAGAACTCCATTTAATCACTTTATGTGAGGAAAACAGCTTTTTAACAGTGAATAAATCGGTTTTACCGGTAAAAATTTTTTTTTTGTAAACACAGTCCAAATTTAAATTGGGTGGGAGTAAATGGCCTAAACACAATTTGAAAATGCCTTTGAACGCCGAAACAGCTGTAACAATAAATAAATAAATAAAATTAAAAAAAATACTTGCAAAACTTAAAAATACAATTATTAAAATTTCGTTAAATTGTTTTATTCTGCCATTAAATTTGATGTACTTCAAATTTAACAAAAAAAAACGTTTTAACAATATCTGGGTATTTGTAATGCAATTTTAATTATTGTTAAAACTTATTTTCTAGCTCCCCAGTGCCCCTTGAAGTGATATTTCACAAAAATGTATAGATAAAAATTTGTCCATATTATTATTAAGGCTGCTCTCTGACGGTCCGGTAAGGAACGAACTTTTCACTCGCCACCGGAGACACTGCGCAGAAAAGTCCCACAATGGACTGCGTTGCAAACCGTTACCTTAATTTAGCAAACGTGACTTTTCTGTGCAGTGTCTGCAGTGACGAGTGAAATGTTCGTTCCTTACCGCACCATCAGTGGGCTAAGAGAAGAAGTCCTCGGACGATCGTTTACCGCCAAACAAACATGTCTCGTTTAAAATATTACATGTATAATTAACCACATTTAAAACGGATAACAGGTCGGTAGTCCAATCGACAAACGTAATCCTTCAACACGAAGGGATTGGCGAGTCATTGGTGTGATATCGTGCGGTTAAACTTTGCATTTAATCATTAAAATTTAATGATAGTCAGAAGTAGAAAAGCAACCATCATTAAATCTTCACGCACAAGTCACCAAAGGTGTTTATATTAAAGTACATAAATGTTAAAAAGATCTTACCACAATATACAATTATTACGTAATGAACATTGAAGATATATTTTTTTCTTCGGTTCAATTGTGCTTTTATATGGTACGTGGTTCAGTGTCACAGATACTACAAGTTATAAAGAACACGCCGTGTCTGCGTCACGTGTTGTATAAATCGACAAGCAAGAAATACATAATAATTACATTACAACGCGACAGATTAACATACCAGCACACATGCAAATGAGCTAACTGTTAGTTTTTCATGAAAACTTCAGATGTTTTCAAGTGATTAGAATATTACTCGACCTTCTCAGTTCTCGGTGCGAACCGTTGAAATTCAAGGACACGGGAATAGTGGCGTTTTTATACCTCATAGCGGACTCTGACATTTCTTTGCAGATCGTATTTCTTCAGACGAATCAACGTAAAACGGGTAACTTCTGGTAGCAAAGGTCGCTGTGTTAAAATAACTTCGTGTATTAGTCGAGAACGGAAGTTATGTACTAATGTCGATATTTTTTTTGGCAAATATTGAATAGATACATAATGACAAATACCGTAGAAATATAACAATACCTCCAGCTCCTGACATTTACCATACATGGAGATGGCAACATGGTATATCAACGTAAGTTTTTTCATACATTAAATATTAGGTGACCTATATATGAATTTATTCCCTTTTGCTCATGTATGTATATCTAGGATTGTATTAACAGTTAAAGCTCAAGCACTGTGTAATTCTTTTATTAAGAGAATAAAATATTTATTACAATAGCAGTACAGTCTGTAAGCCTATTGCCCGGGCCGCTCGATGCGCTAGTGTAATAAGTCGCCAGTATTTGACGTCTATGATATTTGATTACACGCGCAGCTTTGACAAAATACAAAAATCTATTAAAATATATGAAGAAAAAAACAATTCGTACAACTCGGGCCGCTAGAGGGCTCTACTGTGGCACGTTGCCATCAAATGTCAGGAGCTGGAGGGATTGTCGTTTTAAGGCGATCCACCGGCTAAAATTCCAACGAAATCACGCGCTCCTTATGCAGGTGGCGACAAGGTTGAAAGTCCCGCTTAACATCGGCCGCGTGTTTCGATTTACGCGAAAAAACCATCACCAAAATGCGTGTTTTATTCTATTCTGTAAAGCTCAGACATAATTATTAAAATGTTTTAGGGTCATATTCTAAAAAACTTTATTTACCACAATGAACAATATGACAATATCAGAAAAGGGGTTCGTAAGTAAGAGTGTTTGCGGTTTAAACATTTTTTGAATGTCTGATACTATATTTTTTTCTAGGCTTATAAAAAGACACACACCAAAAAAATTCCCGGTTAAACAAAAGGCCAAGGTGTGTTCTATTTGCAGTATTTAATTAAATCATCTACGATATTTCTAGAACATCAAATTCTCAAACCGAAAACACTTGATTTTACATTACTTCCCATTGCATCGCCAGTATTTGATTATAATAAAAAAAATTGATAACAGAGCCCAATAAACCGCAGCCAGAAAAATAATGGCAACAATGCGGCGATTATTTAACGCCCACGATAAAATGAAGTTTTTTTTTAATAAATAATAATAATATCTGGGCTTGCAAAATCATCATAAAAGTACATGACAAGATGTAGCAATTTATTATATTTACTTTTTCAATTATTCATCAATGTCACGCATTGTTATAAGCGGGTGAAATTCATAGGTGGTTATGGCGTACCTTGTTTAACGTGCGTTATCAGTAAAAAAAATAAGATAACAATTAAGGTAAATTACACGATTAACCCGAGTGACAAAACATGTTATCCAACAGGAGATGCGTCGCCGCTAAGTTTTCTTTTCGTTTTAAAATGATGATAAATTACAATATTAAATAATGTAAGTGAATACCCGAGTGGCAGATAGAGTAAATGGTGAAAAATCACCACCCAGAAACAAAGCATTGCCTAAAATGGCTTTAGTTATATGTAGTAACAATATCTGAATAATCAGGTACGTCCCAACCTTCAGCTTCATAACATTGGGTATTTTCAGTGTTTTTTTTTTATTATTGCATAAAAAAGTTACGATAAAGATGGCGTTTTTATTTTATTTTTATGTTTACGAATACATTTTCTATAATGATTTTAAATGTGCCATTTTAGATTTGGCGCCAAAACGATACGTTCGTTTTTGTTCGTGGATATGGCGTTGTTGACATCACGCCGACCAACGTCGGTGACAGCCGTCTTACCAGCCAGTGGCGTTATCTGCATCATAATGACGTTTCAGCCAGTTCGAACCGTTTCGGAATGTGCAGTTTTAAATCGTTTTTGAAAAGACCCTGTTGGACCCTACTGGCTCCGGGCAGTTGGAACTCTTGTGAGGTATTCACATATAAAAAAAGGTGTTTTGTTTGAAGTGTGATCATTATTGATTATAGCGGTGATATCGCCGTGTAATGTGAGCTTTAGAATCGATGCATTCCACTCGCAGTCTGATAGATTAGTTCACGTGGGTCACTAATGAGATTGCGGGTTGCCGACCCACATACGCGGCAGCCCCTCTATCTCGCTCGCCATTCACCTGCCACCACCCTCTACCCAATACCCATACATTATTATATAATACGTACATACACATCATACGTTGTAATACATACACGAGTACGTTTACTAATAACTTATCAACCAAGTTTAAAATAAAGCCTTAAAAACTATATATATATATATATCTCTCCAAACAATCACAAACATTTCCCCGGGGGCCTATGTCATCTCTAGGGATGCTGTGTGGAGGTTTAGGAGAGCAAGGAGAGAGCCTAGGTCTTGAAGATGCCCCTATTATAAGAGGGATGAGACAAATAGGCCGGCAAATCGAATTTTTAAAAATTAAATCAACAATTTTAACTGTACACTGAACGTACAATTTATTACATATATACGAACACTTTATTATTATTGGAGGATTTCATTAGGAAACTAAATAGTATGTACTAGCTGAAGTACCCGGCGTCGTCAGGGGTTATGAATGGTTTGGAGGAATTTTTTAGGTTGTGTTACACTTACCCTCACCCCTTCCCTTACTCTTACTCCTACTCCTACTCCTACTCCCACTCCCACTCCCACTCCCACTCCTACTCCTACTCCTACTCCTACTCCTACTCCTACTCCTACTCCTACTCCTACTCCTACTCCTACTCCCACTCCTACTCCTACTCCTACACCTACTCCTACTCATACTCCTGCTCCTGCTCCTACTCCTACTCCTACTCCTACTCCTACCCCTACACCCTACCCCTAACCAGTAGTTTTCCTCTTATTTTTGACGTCAAGTGTGCGAAATATCATCAAGCTTGGAATAAAGTGTAGATTTGTATACAAAACAAACAAACAAACACCGCCCGCCCGGGACACTCTTTTCGATTTTAATAAATTATTCTAATTTCTTATTATAAAACTACGTGATATGAAGATTTTAGAATAAGATTTCCAGACGAATAAAATTTAACGAGTCGCGGCGCGGTGTGGCAACAAAGTTTTTTTTTTTTTGGACTTAGTTTGAAATATGACCTTGTACGTAGTGCATGAAAGAAGTTTACTCTTCGCGATAAAAAAGTATTTTGGATGCCAACGTCACAGCGATCAAACAACAAAAAAAAAACGGCTGAGAAATAGAAACCAGCCATTCTAAAATGAAATGCAAAGTGAAAACGGTTGCACCAACTTAGACACAATAAATACATTTGCAATAAAATGTTGACATTTAATAAAGTGGAACTACATTTTTTTTCATTCCTATTTGTTTATGTTAGTACTGCACAAGAGTCCAAGCTGCTCCCGACCGTCTGGAGCCAGTGAGACTATGGCATCTCCAACTGAGATATGTTATGAGGCTGAAGTAGCGAGGATGGAGAAGGAGATGGGTAAGAGGAAGGTGGGGAATTACCTAGCTATTCAGATCTTGTCACCAAACACGGCTAAAGGCATTTCAAGCAACGTTTCGATGGCAATACCAACCTGCAAACCGAATTTGACAGTTCGTTTTAAAGAAACAATCGAAAACATAATTTTTAATTTAAATTATATTTTTGATATGTGTATTTAATAAAAAAAAATATATATTTTTGATCTGTATATTTAAAGATTTTTTTAAAAATTTATTTAACATCCAATAAATGGTTATTTTGATGCATAAATTTCAGAAATACAAAAAAAAACCCTCCTTCATTTGTCTTCTCTGCAAAACGTCAAATAAGGAATGTCTTAAAATGTGAAGCAGAAAAATAAAATAAATAATCACACCTCTTCATTTGATTTTGCTTCCTGCTAAAGACGCTGCAATAATGGGAGTAATTCTGTTGCAATTTTTCATTCAACTAATTATTGATGTTCATTCACGTAGTACGTTCTAACAGTAAATGTTTAAGTAACTACCTCGTATTGATTGACAAGTCGAGTAATTATTTCAGCTGCAAATGTAGGAAGTTGACATTATGTAGTATTATGAGACGAGTGGGTTTAATTTAAAAAAAAAAACAATGCTGAACAAATAATAACACGGTAATAATAAAATGTTAAATGTAGTATGTATGCAGTATAATGATGTACACCTATCTCTGTAATTGCTAATCAAACCACCATTATCTGGGGTAGGTATATATGTTAGTACACATCTATCACCTTCATGATTAAAGGATATTTATAAAGGTTACTCAGAATAATTAATGCACGTATTACATAATTAAGTCAATGTACTTTCTTTACACATTAACATAACGTAATGTTAGTTTTATGTCATGTTATGCGGGTGTGCAAATTTGTGATAAATATTTTTTCCGTATCAAAGTTTCACTGTAGTAAATAATGGATTTTTACAACTATCTAATAGCTACGACCTAGCGCAAATGTGGGTAAAACAAATGGGATTATGTTTCTCCTACATATTCATAATTGTCGGTAACTAGTAACAAGCGAAATGACAACTTTACTCTATGCTCGGATCTGTAAATATATTTTTATTGTTGGTATTTTTAAATATGTACAATTTGATAAGGCGAAGCTATCGATGACATCACTATTTTGATTAATCTATACTACGAATCCGGTTTACATTATGAAAACCAAAAATATGCTTTGGATAAATTGAACTTTTTCCTAGAAATTCCATTGTAAGAATTAAAACAAAAGTGTTAATTACCTTGTAAAAAACATAAGCGTAAACTACAACATAAAATACATTTTAACATTAGAAAATCAAGAGCGCATGTAATAGACAATTTTTTAAAATATTGCTTTATAGCTAAGATTATTTGTGAAAGATTCCCTTGATTATTTTTTTTTATTTCTCACAAAATTCTTCACAAAATAACTAAAAATGGCTTTTTGCGCTTACAACAAGCGTTTCGAGACTTCGCTTGCCAAGCGAATTTTATGCCAATTACCTACATTCGTGGTGACATAAGACACACTTGTAGCAATATTTTTGTCTGTATCACAATTATTTCAACGGTCTTGTAAGATTTCTAATAATTTGATTTAAAGCTCGGAAGTAATTGAAGTACATTCAGGTACTAAATTAAACTTGCGGTTTGATCTTAAACCTGCATTCACTTTTTAGAAACGTACGAAAATTACTTCAACTTTGAGGAGAAGCTTATTCATTTTTGTGAAATTTCATTAGATATCGACGAGAGTAATTGAGTTTCAAAATTAGATAGGAAAACAATAGACTAAAGAAAACTTTCAATCATAATGCAACGCAAATTATTACTGCAATTTTTAGAAATATTTTAAATTCATACTCAAAAGTATACAAGAATACGTTTTTTATATAAGGAATCAATCATCGACGATGCTGCACAAAAACAAGCTTTTGAAAATACGTTTTACAAACGTTTATTTCTACGAAGATACGCGTTCAGGTTAAGGTTACTTACGCGGATTTCGAGATATTATTTTTAATTAATTCAAGATGAAGGAAAGATGTAGATTCTCAATCATTATTTAACAAATTGAAGACGAAATGAAATGCATATTATAACTAAGTGATGCTTCCTGTTTAGGAAATGCAAGTATGCACGAGACAGGATGGAATGCAATACAAGTGCATCCGCTAAGTTTCCGGTTGGCTACCTAGTACCTGCCACACACGGAATCGTCCACAATCATTCATTGTACTTTTGTCGTTTCCAGCGGAATCTTGACCGTGGTGTCGATGGCATTGCACTCCGGCTGCAGAGAAAGTGAACTGCGACAGATTCGCTTTCTCAACCTTTGCCATCTCGAGTGCATCAGGGGGAAATTTTATGCAGAATGCGAGTGCAGTTTCTATTCAATCGTAACTTTTTAAATTATTGCACGCTGTGATTACTGAGAACCATCATTGTCATTTTTATACCATATCATTCACATAGAGTACTATTTTTCGTACTCTATAATATACATATCGGGATAACAATCATATTTTAGTAATGCTAGTTACTCCATGGAATTGCATTATTTCTAATGCGTGCACTTACACATAAGTAAACATATTATGAGGGTAAAGTAAAACGTTTCCAACCCAGTAGAATTGAAGCACCACCGACGTCAAAATTGATAGACTTAATACCCTAATACAATTTCGACGGCTGGAGCAACGGTCACGTGAAACCCATTTGTGCACCAGCTTCGTTTCACTGCCGTCCACGTGTTTCGCGTGATTTTGACTCCGGTAAGCAAATTACAAAACACGTATAAAAAGGGTAAAACTAAATACTGTAACAAAATATTCGATTTTTTATAAGCAAGCCGAACCTTTTTACTTGGTGGCTGCTTTACTTAAATTGGCAGCACGTCTAGCTCGCCCCCCGCCCTTCTTATTTTGGTTTCTTCCCCGTGCGTGTTGGCCATCTCTATATATTATTTGCTTTGTGTGACGCCTCTAGAAAAACACTTTTATTCAATTAACAAGATCATGATCCAATTTCTACTTTGTACGAAAAAATCTAAAGATGTCAACTTCAAATGGCTGTCAATCAGAGGCGTGTATCCATAGAAGCTGAAAAGCAGTTACATTAAAAAAATATTAGTTTTTTTTTCAATATGAAAAAATTGTGATAAAAATGTTGTTTTTATCAGAAATTAATGCATAATTAATAAAAGACAACAGTCTACCGTCGGTTATAGAGCAATGCACGCCACTGCTGTCAAAACCTAATCGCTGACATTTTTGAGTCTGAAATATGTAGGTTAGAGTTTTAAATTAACTCGTTAAATTATAGCGTAAAAGATATTGGGGTATTAGAAACTTTTCAACACACCCTCGAATATCATAAATCGGGTAGCTACCAAAAACTGTAATAAAAATCAAACCGAAGAGATTAATTCCATTGCGAATAGCAATACTCATATAATCAATCAATTGGGGTAATGTATTATTAATTGTTTGGCCTATATTTAGGGCTTTTGTGTGTAACTTATCTAGATGATGAGTATAACGACAAAGGATGGTGGGTGATTAGAGTTCATCGGCCTGTTTGATAATATAATTGGATGTTCATCGGAAACACTATCTTGGGTTATCTCCACCGCCATCGAGCGCAAGTGGGCTAAGTGCCGGAAGAGTGTGATAATGTAAACAATGGTATTAATAGTTGCAGAATAGTACTCGATTTACTATCAAAACCGAGAGTGGCCAGTGATAGTGACACCGTTCATAGTTCCAGATAAACAATGTCAACTGGCCTATTTTAAACCAAATTGTGAATCATTCGTCATATAGATGTTAAGCACAGATTTAGCCATAACAGGGACGAGACAATCGGACCTTAGTCAGTTTACTATAAAAAGTGTTAATAGTTCCTGATAAACGATGTCAACTGGCCTATTGTAAGCCAGAGTGTGAATCATTCGTCGCATAGATGTTAAGCACAGATTTAGCTATGCCAAGGAAGGGACAGACGAACCTTAGTCAGTTTACTATAAAAAGTGTTAATAGTTCCTGATAAACGATGTCAACTGGCCTATTGTAAGCCAGAGTGTGAATCATTCGTCGCATAGATGTTAAGCACAGATTTAGCTATGCCAAGGAAGGGACAGACGAACCTTAGTCGGTTTACTATAAAAAATAAGAGTGGCCAGGGATAGTGATATTGTGTTCGTAGTTCCAGATAAACAATGTCAAGTGACCTATTTTAAACCAAATTGTGAAGCATTCAAAATCAATATCAGAGGACTGATTCCGGTTCTGTTTAAGGATAAGGCATTATCCTTATCCTTGAGGTTAGAGCCATTTTGCTTAATTGCTGTTCTATCGGATGACAGTTGTCATTCAGCAAATGACATTCTTTAAAAATATCCATATTTGCGTAGTTGTAACAAAAGAATAACTCAATAATATCGTCAGTATTGACTTTAAATATTATTTGTAAGTCATTTGTCGCATAATTATGCTATTAAATAACAAAATTGCAATGTTTGTAAAGTACCTATGCCAAAAGCCCGAAAATTCAGATAAAAGCGTTTAAAATTCCAAAAATTATAATAAACTATAAGTATGCTCAATACAATTATAATGTTTAATAATACTATGACAATAAAACGGCAAACTCCTTTAAAAATGTATTGACATGTAATAAAATTTATTTAACCATACGGATAAGGACAACGCCTTATCCTTAAAAAGGAACCGGAATCAGGACCCTGGTTTATTCTTAGGTAAATTTTGATTCCTTCGCCAGACAGATTTTTAAGGATGAAACAACCGCAACTTAGTCATTTTTTATTATTTTTATTAAAAACTAAGAGCGGCCAGTGATAGTGAGAACTGTATTAATAGTTCCAGATTGTCATTTGGTCAATTTTAAGTAAAATTCAGATTCATTAGTGAGAAGGATAAACGCCGACTTGGAAGTTGCATAATAACTGAGACATTGTACTAAAATTACACGAAAAGATAAAAGATAACAATGCAAACAGTCTTTTGATACGGCCGTGTTAAATTAATTACTTAAGCATAATTGAGTTACGAAGTTAATTTGTACACGAATAATTAGCATAATTTCCCACCATTCGAGGGATTCTGGCGAGTAAATAATTATTAGGTAGTGGGAATTTCAGGGTGGTAAAATCATTGCTTGAAATTTTGTGGGTTAATGTTCCTTATAATTAAATTTTCACTCTACTCGAAGAAACCAAATTAAATTAAATATTTATATTTTTTTACATTAACCCCACACAGGAGGCCCTGAGGAAAATAATTTCCCTCCGTGCATATGTCATCTTTGAGGATGCTGTGTGGAGGGTCTTTTTGAAGAAAGGAAGGAGTTAAAATGGTGTTGTTGTAGGAGAGAGGAACCACAGAGGCCGGCAAATCGTTCTACAGCCGGGCTGTCGAACACAAGAACGAGTCGTAGAAATAAGCGCGCGTTTGGCGTGTTTCCCGACTGTGCACCGGGTGCCAAAGGGATCAATGACGCTAGTTCCTCAGAGTATCTTTCATTGAAATACCGGTAGAACAAGGACAGCATTCCCACCTGAGACCTATGCTTTAAAAATTGAAATCTGCTTGTTAAGATAGGGGAATCTATCAAACGAACCACCCGTTTTTGCAAAAAAGGGTTTTTTTTTTAGGTATTTTGGGGCTCCAGACCAGAGACTCTTGTCTGCCCAATCCACAGATAAAAAAGCAACAAAAAAAAGTTTTATAGCATTTCGACCCCTCCTACATAGAGTATCGTAAAATCAAAATCGGAACTTTACAGGAGAGTGGTTTAAAAATATAGAAGCTTGGTGAAGGTTAAGTTTTTGATAATTATTCACCAAATTTGGGACGTAATTGACAATGAAGGTCCCAAATTTGGTGCCAAACAATCAAAAACTCAACTTGCACCGAGCTCTCTTTAAACCACTCTCCTGTAAAGTTATGATACTTTACGTGAGATGTGTCGATCTTTCTGTTTGATCATTTAAAATCTTTTAAGAATTTTGAAAAAGTTACACAGTAAAAGGAAATTACATACATTTTGTTTTCAGCCAGTTTCAAGAGAAACAAAATGACGACATAATAAAAGGGATTTCTACTGGGGTCAACTTCTATCAAAGTACGTCATCGCTATAATATCAGATAACAGTATCAGATAACAGTACAAATCTATAACCAGATCGACAATAAGCGCTTAAAATAAGCACTTATCTATAAAACGGCGTTTTTAACTTATCTGTCGGTGTTAAGAGATTAGTGCTATCAGACATACGGTTAGCGTCGATACTGATTGTATTAATAATCCATTCATTACTCGTACAATGATTTGTAGCGTGACGAGTGATCAACCATCATCCTATGAAAGTACTCCAGAATTGGGGGCACTTGACCTTGCTATTTACTTACATAAATAATAATAATATTGTGAATATTTCGCGAAGTAAAACACAATTTAACGTATTTATTTACATGCGTGGTGATTAAATAAATATTTCGAGCATTTTGGCATTCATTTTTATAACGTAGATGTTTTTCAAGCTGATAGTGTAGTTAGTGATAAGAAATTTCCCGAAAAAGAATCGATTATTGCTATTATCGAGAGATTCGTGTTAGATTGGTGCACTTTCTCTGGAATGTTTCTATTAGCCGTCAACCACCAAAGAGGGAATAATACACGGATATGCCCTAACACGCAAGGGTGAGAAACCAAACTAGGGTGAGTAAATGAGTAAAAAAAAAAAAAAAAATCGGCTTGTTTACAAAAACCGAATATTTTGTTGAGTATATTTAGTTTGACCCTTTCTATAATATTACTAAAAGTGTTTTTCTAGAGGCGTCCCACAAAGCAAATAATATATAGAGATGCACTAACACGCAAGGGGAAGAAACCAAAATAAGAAGGGCGGGGGGCGAGCTAGACGTGCTGCCAATTTAAGTAAAACAGCTAAGTAAAAAGGTTCAGCTTGCTTACAAAAAACCGAATATTTTGTTGCAGTATTTAGTTTGACCTTTTTTATAATTGTTCTGTAATTTGCTTACCGCAGTCAAAATAGAGCGACACAAACGTAGACGGCAGTGAACCAAAGCTGGTGCCAAAATAGGTGTCACGTGACTTTTGCCACTAGCCGTCAAAATCGTACTTGGTACTCTATTAATTCTGACGTCAGTGGTCAGCACCCAAAAATACACGCTTTGCAGGTTGCTAACTCAAGAATTACTATGAATGATTTATCTGTTAATTCTATATGAGTAATTAGAAAAATGTACAAGGTTTCAAAAGACAATAATCCTCAAACAGTAATCTTTTAAATTCTATATGTAATACGTACACGAATTTTAGGTAAAACGCAAAAAAAATAGATATTTTGGTAAGTATTTAATAAAATTTAATGATTGCACTTTGAAGATTTTTGTCTTTTGAAACCTTATGCATTGTCCTAACTACCCGTATAACATTTACAGATAAATAATCCGTGGTATTGCCTGAGTTAGCAACTAGCAAAGTCCTATTCAGGACCATTTTTTAATGCTGGCCCTAAACAACAGTGATAGATAGATGTTAACGCCGTTCAATGAAAGATTCTGGGAACTATCAATTCATAACATTATCGAGAGATTCATGTTAGATTGTTTTCTTTTTTACTGTTCCAATTACAATAGTTAACTAAACTGCGCAAAAACCTAAGGCTTTATTATAACTACTCCAGTTTCCAGTACAATGTTGTAAAGCATTACAAGTGCACCACTAATAACTAGGTAGGTACTGACCGTGAGAGCCTTGAGAGGAATGGCTGCGCGGCCTGTTTCATACAAAACTTAATTTTGGATTTTAGGCCAAAATACTCGCCTAAACCTAATGATCTTTTTGTCATCAAAAAGTATAGTAAATATCTAGTACGGATGAGAAGTAATGCATTTATTTTTGTTTTACATTATGAAATATAAGCCATTAAAGGAATTGATTTTTCGCGATTTTAGAGGCACCTTTAACAATTATTTGGGGGCTAACGGTGATTTAAAAAAAGTTTTACCGTGCCTACCTTGAAAATATAATGAAATATAAAATATATATTTTTTAAATATTAAAATAAGCATTATGGTGGACTTCGAATTAAATTAAAAACGACCAATTTACGCTGGAACACAAATTTGCCGTATACAATTTAATAAATCGACCCGGAAAAAACATTTTTTTTTTAATGTTTTGTTTTTCATATTTTTATTTATATAATCATATTTACATAGCAAAGATGATCATTTTAAAAAAAATACGATAAACCCGCAAATAATTTTCTAAGTCGCCTATAAAATTATGAAAATTGATATTTTTTTCATGGCATATACGAGTACTTCATAATTTAAAACAAAAATAAATAAAATGCTTCTCATACGTACTAGATACTCACTAAACCTTTAATTAAAAAAATATGTATCATTCAGTTTGGATGGATATTTTGGTCTCAAATCCAAAATGAAGTTATGTATGAAACAGGGCGCGCAGCCGTTCCTAATTGATACATAATATCCGACACAACTTGGTACCTACTGTGATGGCAACATTAAAAAAGTCCCAAATGGTATATTCGTTGATTTATAATACGACCGTCACTGTAACATCTACGAAGTTACCAGCACATGTTGGTAACATCTGAAGACTAAAAACAAAAGTTGTTGCGTCAAAAATATGAATCTTCTTAGTGTCATTTCTAGCAAAGAAACATCTATTCTATGGGAAAAAATAGTTGTATAGGGGGTGTCATTTAATGTTACATTTGTTAATAAAATAATTGGAATAAACGTCAATAATGCCGATGTGAAAATCGACGAACGGATATATCAACGCACGGATATATCAACGCACGTATGAATCGACGCACTTTTTAAAAGTGATATAAATACTTTATATCAGACGTGTGTTGAATTTAATCGCGGAACCGTAAAAAACTTGTTTTATGTGGCTCCCCTGTAAAATTGGGTGAAAGGCTAATAACTTAATAACTTAATCCCATCTCGTTCTGAACTATAAAAATGATCCGAATTGATTATATTGGCAGACATGACAATAGAGTATCCTCAAATGACGTCCAAGTGGAAAACAGAGCGGCGGTACAGAGTACAGAGTGTAGAAATGCCGCTAGAAAAGCGACTCTCTCTGGGTGAGGATTGCGTGTCGGGTTTGATATGCATTCCGAGATGAGGGAAAAAATGTGTGAATTCCTCTCTGAGAAACAAACAGCACGCTCCTAGTCTCAGCTGGGAATCCTCTCATCGAAGTTCGCCAAATATACGTACTAAAATACAATAAAGAGAAGAATTTTATTGCCCACAGATGAGATGGGCAGACGGGTGACCGGATAAATCAACACACGTATGAATAGGCACACTTTCTAAACGTGATATAAAGTCATTAAAAGTACGACAAACAAAACTAGACCGAAAACTTAATCTACCCTAACCTAATCAATTTTTTTAATGAATTTAATTAATTTATTTTTTATTAAAAAAAAATAGGTGTTAAAAAGAGGTTTTCGTTTTTTCTTTGTCGCACTTTCAATGACTTATCACTTTTAATAAGTGTGCCGATTCATAGGTGTGTTGATTTATGATGATTTGAAGAGAACCGCAGGCTTCAGGATGGGGGAGATTCGCCGAGAATGGGAAAATACGGAAAATTTTGACGGGGGCCTATGTCCAAAGCTGGACGCCAGAAAGTGCATTAAGTAGAAAAAAACAGTACTAAACATTGTGGCGTGAAGATTTTACCTACGTAGTGTCTGTAAACTAGTATATTCAAGACAGGTGACTTGAAATGTAGATATAAACACCACATCTTGCGTGCCTTTTACTTATACATTATGTTTTCCGATGAAACCTATCAAGAATTATTACTGATAAAGAAAAACAGAATGCAGCATTGCTAGAAAAATGAGTAACATACCAGAAAAATAATGGCCAATAAGTCTTAAGTCATTTTACGGCCATTACGAAGGAATGTTATCAATTGTTGCTACACGACGTGTGTTTGAAATCCATAATCTTTAATCATTTTACACAAGAGATTAAAATATCACTTATTTGCTATTTGCCACGAAATAAATGAATTTTTATTTTATTTTTATCGGGAAGTTTGTATAATTTTGAAATATAACTTGAAAAACTGCCCAACCCAAAATTAGCATACCTGCACTAGAAAACGGATCATACCATCATATTCATACACCAGTGTTTCCCAAAGTGCGCCACAGCGCCCCGGGGAGCAGCTTATAGAAGCTCAATGAACAGCTTATAGATGCGAAGATGTCGGGATTCCAGAAGAAGGCAGAAGATGGACGTTAAATAATATTTGTAAATTAGTTGCCAAATAGGAAAAACCGAAATTACGAAACCACAAACCGCAGTGGGAAAATCATTATGAAATCTAGTTCTTAGATCTCATCCGGCGAGTTCAGATGAAATTCAATACCCCAATGAAAATAATTCTTCTGCTACAACGAGATACAGTGCGGCTGTACTCGCATAGAAAGAGAATGCATCTCACCGGCTGATCTTGATACTGCGAGCTGGGAATGAATGAAGCGAGTCAGGTGGGTATATCGCATTACAGAAGGTCGAAGAACTAGCTAGAACAGAGGTACCTGTTGATGATACCGGTGAGAAATTATTGTTAACTTTTGTATCCATTTAGAAATTAATGCTAACATCGCTGCTCTTTCTATGAAACATGGGACAAATGCCGCTTCTGTAACGTAATGGTTTGCACATTTGACTTTTGGAAAATACTGTAGAATAGATAATACGCCCAGCTTCTGATATTTTCCATACATTGAGATGGAAACAAACGAATTACTGCCATCTAGCGGCAGGGGTTGTAAGGGTTGGCTTTCATTCATACATTATTATGGATATTATGTGAAATATATTTTTTATTTTAGGTAAATAAATTACAGAAATTGAAAATTCATCAAATAAATAATAAAGAGGCAATTAGATGGTATAGAAAGGGAATAAAATGCTTATAATATAATCGTAAGATATTATATTTAATTTCTTGTTTTTAGACTTCACTTTTTGCTTAGCAATTTGCTTCACAATTCTTATCAATAATTTTTATGTATATACGCTTTAATGAGGACATTAAAAGATTTATAGGGTAAATTTTCTTCAACTTTAAAATATAACATAAATCTAGTCTTAACATTATTTACAAAAATTCTAATATGAATTTTTTTTATAAATTCCTATATTAAATAAATTACTTGGTGCAATATAATTCGGAAGCGCTACAAGTCGGGCCCCGCTAGAGGCGCTACTGTAGCATGTTACCAGTATTTTGACAAAGCTGGGCGTATTATCCATTCTACAGTATTTGCTATTAGTCAGAGTTTTTTTGTTAAGTTGTTTTATGAGATTACGATATCGATTAATTTTTTAAGTTCTTATAGGCGTTGAAAATTTCTGAGTGTTGGGATGTTTACTGTAAGGCTTTATGCCTGATTTTAAAGCAACTGTGAGAACGTAGAAACATAAACAAAGCCTCTCTTCTTCGTCTTCTCATTAGCCCTTAGATCAATTTATATTGATACAACCAGTCCTGAAAATAATTTTTGAACATTTTTTACATTATATTTTTAGGAAAATATTCCAAACTCTGTCAAGCTGCGAACGAAAATTCAGTTGATGATGTTTTTTACAACGAGACGATTAAATTTAAGACAGTTTCAAATAAAAGTTTATTCGTTATAAATTATAGGTGGCAAATATCCATGTGCTTAATCCGGAAATCATCTCCGAAATTATCGATTTGAAACAATTCTTCAGAATGTGTAAAATTCCTTAGATTTGATTAGCAATCGAAACATTCCAGAACGAATGAAATGATTATGTCAACTCACCCACCTATCACTTTTATGACACTGATAAAGTGTTGATTTTTCGTCATAATTATAATTTGATAATTTACACAACGCCGTTACTGCGAAAAAATCGCCTTCAAACCAAGAAAATCGCTTTCTTATAGCGTTTTTAAATTTATCCATAATTTATAATTGACTCCCATCGATAGCAGGCATAAACGAATACTCCATCATCATCGCTACATTCCAAGGTTGGGTTTGGACTCCTCCACAATTGCTCTCAACTGCGGTCCCTCGACATTCGCCTCCAGTCCTCAGTCCTTCCCATCCTGCCCCAATCCTATTCCACAGTCTACCTCCGAGTGGCTTACCCTGAGGCACCCCACTTGATCCTAATTATTGGTTTTAAAATTGGTATTCTGTCAACATGTCCACTGTCCGGTCCATCGCAGTCTTTGTGACCTAAAGAAGCTTACGATGGTCGGAATGTTTAGATTTTCTAGATTTAAAAAAAATATTACTATATCAATTTGACCTTTTAAGAAATATACAAATATTTATATTATAGAATCTTTTCTTGGTCCTCCTTCTTTCTAAACAATTTAGACAGCGCGCGAGCAGCGAGGTTTTAAATGTTAATGCAATCCTAATAGCCTCTTTAAAAATATATACGTAGGTTACCTAAAACTTATTTTTAATTTTTCGATTTCTATAATTTATTAAGAATATATTTCAGAGAAAATCTATTAAAATGCACGGGAAAACCCAATTCGTACAACTCGGACCGCTAGTATGTTGCCATCAAATGTCAAGAGCTGGAGGTATTATAATTTAAGAGTATTTGCTATTAACTTGGTTCTGATGATTCCGACCGCACAGTGGTGCGAAGTTGCAAAACAGGCACAAAAACTGCATCGATAGAGCTCATTAGTTATGAATGCACACGTCAGCATGCCAGTCGTGTGGGAGAAGTAAATATGTACTCATATCCGCTAGACCCGAGTCTGCCACATCGGGTTTCAGGCAATCTTTGCGGTGACGTCATCCCTTTTTAAAATATTAATTTTGTTTTAAATCTTATCAAACAAATGTCTCACTGAGAGCCACCGGCAGAATCTATTGAAACTGGTATCTCGGCGCATTTTTCAGATTGTCGACGCTTCGGGGAAATTCGGTGAATCGATATTTAAAAAAAAAATTAACATGATACTGTGAAGTTGCCATAAAAAGTGTTGGCAGAATAAATTACGGAGATTTTTTTCTATAAATGAATAAAAACCGGGTTTAAAATGCAACAGGTAAAATCATATAATGAGAATGTTTAGCATTTTTTCTTAATGTAATTATGTAAGCTACAATCTAACCGACTAACTAAACATTAGGCCGTTTACCGCAGAGGTACGTAGAGAGTATGAATCGCCACACAACTTGCCTTTATACGCGTTCCTTGTTTCACAAACATTCACGTATCGTCTCATAGGCAGACTCTTCTGTTAATCTGATTCTTGACAATCTTAAAGACCGATCATTGGCTGAGATGGTAGCGCGCCGGGTTCCCACCCATGTGTTGTGGGTTCAATTCCTCGACTGGCTAAGTCCTTCATCGCGACGCAAGCAACATTTTGCACTTATTGTGGTGGTAGTAGGAAATTTTCAAATATTGTCAGATTATTCGTAAGCCGGGAATGTTCATATTACATCTTTTTAAACAGAACAAAACAATATGGTACGCAACAGCCTGTTCCAGAAAACAACACTAAGGGAAGATTAAGTTGAGTTATGACTTTGACTCCGTAATCATTGCGGCCGCCCACGAGAAAAATTATATATACGTCACTTTGACATTTCAACGCTTAGCATTCGAATAGCGAAACAGTCAAGTCTTCTATCGTAGTATTGTACGATGCAGCTAAGAAAAATATGTTAATAATATTTATTTATTTGAAGTACACATTATTTAACAATAACATGTAAGAAAGCTTTGACTGTCCGACTAGGAACAAATACCTTTTTAGGACAGTCAAATTGTGTGCCAAGTGCCATTAAACAAAAATAGAAGGGAAAAAAGCTAGTATTGACATAGTACAGTAATATAATATATCTAGAAAAAAGTATAATAATTAAGTATAAAGAGATGTGAAGAATAGTATAAAAAAACAATTGTGTATATCATAATAATTAATATATTATTATACATGATTATACATTATTACTACTAACGCACTTGAGAAGAATTTAATAAGACAGGTTTAATAAAAATTGTCCACTAAAAACATTGCAAGTGGCATAATTGCCGGTGCATAGTGTACCGAGGCGTGCAATTATTACCTGGTTATTAACTTACTAAACTGCATATTAGTTCAAAGGATAGGCCAGGTACAAAGAAGTCACGCAATGCGAAGCAACAATAAAAATTGATAGTAACGATTAAACCATAATGCATTTAATTTTATAACTTACTGCAGAAGCAAGAAAACAACTATGTCGTTATGTCGTTGTAATTCTGAATATACAGGTATTACACCTTCCCTCACTTTTTTTAACCTTACAATATTCCCAAAAAATATGTGTGGACAGTATGGCTAAGGCCGGGTTGTATAATTCTAAGGCTGTGTTTTAACCAAATTTATATATTTGTAACAATTATTTTTATAAACAATAATTATTAGCCTGAAACACTCATCCAAATTGAAAAAAAAAAAAAAAACCTTTACGAGCAAAGAATTTACAGGTGAAAATATAATAAAAACAGTAATTATTGAATGGAACACTAGTATATATTGATTAACTTGGCGGGTTTGCGATAAGCCGACGTAGCTCAACGGTAGAGCATCTGACCGGACATCAGAAGGGTGCAGGTTCGAGTCCTGTCGGCGACATTTATCTTTGCTCGGAAAGGCTTTTTTCAATTTGGATGAGTGTTTCAGGCTAATAATTATTGTTTATAAAAATAATTGTTACCCTTTGCGCTATGCACAAAAATCTTGTCTTAAGTTTTTAAGAACTTTAGTTTATCAATTAATTATATATTTGTTTTTAATTTTGACTTTCATGTTCATGATGGAATTCAATTTTAACGATCAGCACCCAAAAATACACAATTTGCAGGTTGCTAACTCAAGAAATACTACATAATTTTAGGTAAAACGTTCAAAGCTGCTTTAAATGGTGTTTAGACTGCACATACGAGTATTTTCAGAGATGTATTTCTAAGAATTTAAAGATTACAGCTTGAGAATTTTTCTCCCTTGAAACATTTTCCAAACTACCGATACATGCGTTTTATTCGTGGCCGATGTTTTTTTCTCGTTTTCAACACGTTACACGATATTTTACTTTGGTGCATTATGTACTATTGATAAAATGATTTACATAAGTAACAAATGTTAACTATTCGTTTTTATGTAACTGAAAAGTTACTAATTTCTAAATGTGCACACTGAGAATTTTCTAGTACTGTAAGGAAGGGTTAAAGGTAATTTTGGCGAGTTTTGTGGGTGATGTTACACAATAATGGCGCTATGCAAATTATTATTATGAGATGATAAGAATGCATAAATATGGAATATTTAATTACACATTATGATAATCCGCGCTGATAACGCTGCAGTTATTTCCTAGCGTGATGCCATCGCTGTTTCGTCATGCCGGTCTCTGAGAGGCTGAACGAATGATCTCAGCTTTTCCAGAGTACGAGTACGAGATGTGTGAGAGTTAACATAAGGAGGGAGTAGTGAGTCGGATATGAATCACAATGGCATCGGTGTTAAGGCATAAGGCGGCAACCGTCATGTTTTGTGAAATTACTTTTTTAAATAAATGATTTTTTTTTTGGCCCCTCAAAAATGCATATGCCCGACCTGGAGAAGGGAATCAGGACACAAAAATATAATTATTAATAAAAAATCAATTTCAGTTTGATAAAATACAAGGGTATAACAATAAGAGATGATTTATATAGCGCAGTTTTGTGAAGGTTCGCCTCAAGTGTGCTGTACACTAACTAACCTAACCTAATATAATTATAAAATAATGTAAATTAAAAGCAGACGCACACGAAAAAATTAGAATATAATTAACTAACCATCACGCCGTTTCTCCGCAGGAGTAGTAGGAAGAGAGGATGGACCGCCAAACAACCCGATCTTAACATACTTCTTGCTTCATTCACATTCATACATTATCTTCTGTTATTCTGATTTCTGACATGACCCGAGTCAAGTATTTGATTCACTTAGTCGTGCCATGTCTTCCTCGGGCGTCCACGGCTTCTTCTTCCTTTCAAATTCGTGTCATATATTCTCCTCACACTAATTTCTTCGTTCATACGCTCTACATATTATTTTTAGTATTCCGTATGTCCTGATGAGAAAACTTCGCTTTCGAAACATGTTGATATGTATATATTAATAAAGTGGTGAATGCAAAGTATATTATTTAATTAATTTATTTATAATGACGCCACAAAGTGAAAACCAATCTTTTGGAGAAATTACAATACCCTTTTTCTATTATGAAAAACTCACTCCGGAACGTTTTTTGGCTACTGCAAAGTTTTGATTTTGAGGGTTACTGCATTTTTCCCAATCACAACAGTCAATATGGACCCACCTGGGAGGAGGCTTGGTTTACGTCGGGTGGAGGGAATCTAGAAACTTCTATGACGCAAAGTCTCGCCCGGTCGGCCTTGAGAATGCTGTGGTGCTTCTGCCGTCGAGAGCTCCGTTGCAAGATATCTTTATGTTACACGCGTCGTGTGAGAAAAAGGGAGGTTATAATGAATACGTTAGGTATGACTCAAAGGAATTTATACGATTCATTGATATTTGTATTATCTTATCTTACATACCTGAAATTCAATGTGCAATAGGTTTAGTGCAAAAATGGTAATTTTTTATTATACTTTTAATTAAAAAAAAAAATTTGAATTAAACACAAAACAAGTAATGCTAATTTTATGATAAATGTGTACTCTCCTTCGTTTGATATATCTCACACAAAACAAACTGACGTCCTCCGCGGTTGAGTGGTTACGATCCTTGTCTACGAATCCGGAGGTCGAGGGTTCAAATCCCAATTAGCGCAAAAAAATGTATTTGTTTAATTTGTATTATTTCAAAAATAATATATGGTATATTTGCGGTACGTTTCAGGGTGGCAGATACTTTCAGTATCGCCCTGGTGAAAGACCACTATTCAAAATCAAAATGTTGCTTGAAATGGCTTTAGTCGTGTTTGGTGACCAGATCAGAATACCCAAGTACTTCCCCACCTTCCTCACCCCCATCTCCTTCCACTCCTCACTACCTTCAGCTTCATAAGATACCCCACTTGGGGGTACCATAGTATCATTGGCTCCAGACGGTTGGGAGCAGCTGGGACTCTTGCGCGGTACTCACATTAAAAAATAAAAATAAAAAATAAAACCAAGAAATCTAAATATTTTTGATCTTCGAGGACCGTTGAGCAGAAAATTAATAGAAGTATGATCAATTATCGATTTGAAAGAAAACTAATATTCCGACTCCAAGGCCCCAAACAGACCAATGAAATTGATGAACAAGAAAAAATGTTGATATTTGAAAATGTTTGATCAATTTCACTCGAAGTAAGATAAAATTGACCTTATTTCGGACAAACAGACACGCCACAACACACTTCTATCTGTTTAACTTTTTAGGGTTTCAATGTCCGGTACAATTGAAAGATAACTGGATTCCCAAGAAATGTAATTTTATGTATTTACCTTCTGTTTTAACCTAATACCACAAACATAAATATAAAAATAATAGCAATACGTGTCCGGCGTTGCCCGGGATTCAGACCATGCTCAAAAACGTGCTGAGAATCATAAAATGTCATTGTACCCATTATCATCTACGAAAAATAGATAAACGCGAACGAGAAAACGCCATTTTTAAATAAATAAATAATGAACGCAAGCTGCTAACCGTTTTCAATGGCATTCAGAAGACGGAGAGAAAACCTGTTTGCGCCAGCGACCAGCAATAAGGAGGGAACATTTCATTACAATAATAATATGTAACCGGCCTTTTGTTTAGGTTGTTGGTTGCAGCTCGCAGCATCTCGTGGCATTGAGGCAATCTACGGAGATCTCCGGATACTGCATTTCGTGCAAATCCATTCATTGTTACGTTATTTCATCAAACCAGTCAACTCTACGATCTCTATTCTTTGAGTGGATTTAAAAAATATGATGGTTAAATGCAATGTGAGGTGAATGATAGAATTGCGTAACGTAAATACCTATAAACGTAGTGGCGGTTTTCTCTATTGAGCGGTTGTGCAGTGACCTCCCAAAGAATAATTACAGCGAACAAGACTCACCTGGATTATGATATTACTACAGTTTGAACAGCGCGCCACTACTCCACAGTAAAATAAATCCACCAATATAAACGCGCATATGGAACTAAAAAACCTATGGAATATTTCATACAACATAAAATACGCGTTCGAATGGTGCCGGAATGTGCGTCAAAACCGAAATTCGCTATTTCGTTGCACAGCGACAGGGAGAACTTTTAATATAATCGTCTTTTCTGTGTCTTTTTTTAACTATTTTATTGGGTGACTGCTATTAATATTGTTTTAGTATTTTTTTCAAACTTTGATCAGTTAATTCGCGATATATTAAATTTTAATACGACTTTTTTGTTATTGTTTAACATAGAAAGTAATGTTAAAAGATTTTGCATTATAAAAAATATATCAATATTGAAATGTTACCCGCCTAGTTCTTTTTGTGTAAAAATAAATCATGTCACAAACACGGACTTAATGCGTTTTCTCGTATTACCTAATACTTGTGGCTGTCTTAAAATAATGTTTTTTTATTATATAGAAATGAATATACTAATAAAACGCCGTAATTCTTAAAAATGCGACACCAAATAAAAAAAACTTCAGAACGCAGTGTTTTCCCATAGATCTTATGGTGTATTCGTGCCCGTGGGACATTAGATCATAACAATACGACTATAAAATACAATATTCCCATAAAAATATATTGCTTCGCGATGCATTTCGTCTAAGAGCAGCGTGCACTGTTGCAATACACTTAACCGTGGAGCGTATTCGCATTGATGAGTCATCCTGGACTCTAGCGGCTCGGTTGCGAATCCGGTTTGGTCAAAAGTCCGATAAACTGCCTCCAACGAGCAAGTATACAGAATACTATATTCCTGGCACTGAGAGTTACACTGTAACCCACCTTTCTGCTGCTAGCATCGTTAACGGGAAAATGGGAGAAGTTGCAACGGAGTTATGAGCGGCATGCCTTTACACAACTCTTACAGAATCATTTAGAAAAGCTTCGGATTTGATCTGAAGATACACGATTGAAAGACGCAATGAAAATGGGAAAGGGGGAGACGCTAAAACGCAGCTATCGGAGATGTACGAGTATACACACATCAAAGTTTTGGTAAGGATAGCATACAAGCTTCTAGGCTTCGTAATTCGAAAATCATATTAATTTCACAATATGCAAACACCGAGGATATTATACAACACTTAAGTGTATTGGAGTGGAATTCTACCATTTGGGCCCCACACGAACTAACTTACATTTTGTGCATTTTTTTTATATAAATACCGCACAAGAGTCCCAAACTGCTCCCAACCGTCTGGAGCCAGTGAGACTATGGCATTCCCAATTGGGGAATGTTGTGAGGCTGAAGGCATTGGGGAGGTGAAGGAGAAGGGGGAGAGGAAGGAGGGGAAAAGAGGAAATACCTGGCTATACAGATCTGGTCACCAAACACGGCTAAAAGCCATTTCAAGCAACGTTTCAATTCTGAAAGGTGGTCTTTCACCAGGGCGATACTGAGAGTATCTTCCACTCTGGAACGTGGGCAAATATACTATATATTATTTTTAAATAAATTAATTGTGAAACAACACACATTAATTGAATAAAAATTACTTGCGCACGCCGGGATTTGAACCCGCGACCTTCGGATTCGTAGTCAAGAGCCTTACCCCTCGACCATGGATGGAGGCCGTGCATTGAAAGAGTTCAAGATTTTTTTTCTTTTTTACGTCTCTACGGACGCTTGCTTATACCCGTCTATCTATATTTTGGGTACGACCAATTACCACTCCTTAGAGACACGTTGAAGTATTGCTCTCCTATGTTTTTTTTTCTTTTACTTAACGGTGACATATTTAACAGTGATATTCTAGCTCAAATAAATTTCTTTGTACCAAAATATCAACTCTCGAGAACGTCATCACAACCTCCTCTACAGTCGAGCGAGCCGCATTTGTGAACTCGCCTGTGGGGAGAGCCAAGTACTTCATTATGTATTAGGATCAAATTATTGATTTGTTTTATGTCTTATAATGCAATTTACAGGGTTTTTGGCATTACATATTCAAACCGTACAATTATAATGAATTATATTAAAAATCTGTAATGTTATAAATATTTATATAAATTGAAATAAATAAATAAACGTAACAACGGAGCCATCAGCGGTATGCCTTGCACTTATACGACTCTAAAGGATACTCGAGTAGTCTCAGGTTTGTTCTGGAGATAAATGATTGCTCTTGTGTTTCCACGAAGGTGTGGACCAGTTTGTGAAGGCAGCTATGGAACGGTATAGGCGTATTTTTAATAGTCGGACATATAACATAATCGCCGAGTTTTAGCAGTACTGTTTAGAAAGGCGGTATTTCAGCCAATGAACATTAGACAAGCGGTGCGCATCGACCAAAAATAAATAATAATAAACTAATAATGAGCGCCATTGCATTGTTTTGGTCGCTAAACTGCTTACGATAATTTAAGAAACCGTTCTTGGTAAATAACATGTGAATACCGGAGAGCAAATAATACATACAGATGCCCTAACACGCGAGGGAACAAAAACCTAAATAAGGGGGGCGAGCTAGATGTGACACCATTTTAAGTAAAATAGCAGTAAGTAAAAAGTTTTGCCTGGTTTACAAAAACCGAATATTTTGTTGAGTATTTAGTTGACCCTTTTTATAAATGTTTTGTAATTTGCTGTCCGCAGTCAAAATCACGCGAAACAAACGTGGACAGCAGAGAGCTAAGCTGGTGACAAAATGGGTGTCACGTGACCTTTGCCTCCAGCAGTCGAAATGGTACATAGGACAGGTCAATTAATTCTGACATCAGTGGTGGGTACTAAAAACAACATAAGAGCAACAGAACGGGATAATTTAAATAATATTAATAGGTCGGGTAAGATTAGGTTACTATTAGTCCTTGTTACAAAATAATCTAATAGTATCAATTGCTTAAAATGCCTTTAGCCGTGTTTCCTCTCCCCGCTTCATTAACTTCCCAAAATACTCCAAAATGTGTATGGCATAGACCCACTGAGTCCGGGCAGTTGGGATTCTTGTGCGGTATTCACATTAAAAAAAAAACGGTACCTACTCATCTATCTAATATACAAATCATTGCTTCCCAACTAATGAAGCTCGATGATAATGTGAATACAAATTGTCCTCTTCTTATATCGGTTTAAATGGAAGCCAATATAAAAACACAGATTTGAATTTGTATAGCATTGCGGGGAGTCGATGACAATTATTATTTTGGTGAACTGAAATGAGGTTATCATTGTTCACTTCCAAAAATAAGTATTCCCATTGACCTTTGACTTTTAGGGCACGATCGTTTCGGCAAGTCTGCCGCATCGGGGAATGATCGATGCGCAAAACGTCGGCTGAATCAACAAGAGGAGAAAGATGGAGGAAATTGGATAGACTGGTATATAAATAATATATCTGTTGATATAACGGAGTCGTAAAGTTCTGACGAACGCGGATATTAACTATCCTAAGAAAATAACGCACCAGCAAAAGTGTATCACTGTCGGAGGTTGAAGTTGGCCCACTCGAGGGTTTCTAACTCAAGTAATGTCACAAATAATTTATCCGTAAATTCTATAAGGGTAGTTACGAAAATGTATACAGTTACGAATGACAGAAATCCTCAGACAGCAATCCTTTTATCCTATGAAATGCATCCCAAAATGTCTAACAATAGGTACAGTTTGAAAACTACTGAAAGCAATTTTGAACGTTTTATCTAAAATCGCAGTACGTATTTCATATAGAAGTTAAAAGAATGCAGTTTCAGGATTATTGTCTTTTGAAACCTTATAGATTTTCCTGATAACTCGTACAGGATTCACAGATAGACTTGCAAAGTGTGTATTTTCGGATGCTGACCGGTAATAAAAAATCCGTTTTTTGAAAAAATCGGAGTATCTCAAATTTCCGTTCTCCCCTTCAAAATTGTATAAATATTTAGTGTTATCTTCATATCAATTTTTCAAACCATTTAAACTTACGGTTCGGGGGTAGAGCACAAGAAAAAAATATAAATAAATCTTTCCGAATTCCAACGTTACCATTTAGAATCACCTTCCGAAATTACTGTCCTTTACCCCCGGACACCTTGTATATATAATTCATAGAATAAAGAACACGAGAAATGCGATGTCGGGGTGTTTCGTGATCCAAAAGTCTGTCCATTCGGGCCTTAAATATCTAATACAAACAATTATTTTACCTTCGTTCAATTTCGATCAAATGGAATGGCAGTATACTCCTCGGGGTTAGAACCGAAGGCACGAAGGATGGTATTTAAATCGACGTCGAAGGCACCTTCGATTGTGTATTCTTTATTCTATGATTAGAATATTATTTGCATTTCCTTCAATGTTTAGTCTTTGAATTGATGGCTTGTAAATGATGAAGCATATTTATATATCAAATACAGGCCTATTAGCAATTTTTCAAGGTATGATCTAAATATGGAATTATTATTATCAAACATGACCAATAGTGATAATTAAAGTCTTAGTGAGTTCATAACACATAAAGTAAAGTAAAATTTGTAAAAATAAAAATACACTTTGTATATAACACATAAAGTGGTATATAGAAAGTGTATTTTCAATTATATAATTCATAAAGTAACTACTTACTATCACAATAGATAAAGAATAATAAGGAAATTGTAATAATATTGAACCACAAGAATCACGTGGAAAAATCGCTTACGAGAACTGAAAAATGCCGAACGAAAATGACAAAAATTTCAATTAAACTTGTATTTTGAGTACAACAATGGTTTAATGGAGGCACGAAACAACGTTGCCTCCACCAACTGTCAGTCGTAAAAAAATGATAACAAAATTACGCAATTATTTTCAATTTGTCTAAAACAAACCAAAAATAGGCATGCAATATGTACGCACGTTACATATAGTTACATGGGTGAGATGACGAACTTTTAAAACACATACACCGAATGAGCTCGCAGGTTCTATATATAAACAGGTATTATGTATCTTGCTATGAAAATGGCGAAGTTTCAACATCACATGTTCATTATAGTATGTACACATTGTCTGAGCAAACAATTGCTAGAATATTAAACAGCTCGGCGAGGAAATAATGTACATTGATAACCGATCCGACCCACGGATGGTGGAAAAATAACAGACAAATCATGCATTGGATGGAATTAAACGTCTGTACAATCACTCATTACACATAAATTACCCATTGGGAACTGAGATGTGCCAAAAGCGAGATATTACGGCAATAACACGAGTTCGAAGAAGTAATACAAGAATTAACTAATAAAATTCAGTTATAAATGGGTGGTTTGGTGTTTGACGACAATCAAAAGCTTAATGTACAGACTTATCGGTAGGTGTATAGTTGAATACATAGACATTAATTTAGCAAAGATATATAGTTGATATCATAGACATTAATTTGCGACAAGAATTTACAACATTCTTCCGGTTAGCATAAAAAAATCTGATTCACAAAAAATATTCAAACACGATGTAAAACATTGGATTAAAAGTAATGATAGGGCATTTACCGGTGCACTCACCCAAATTCGAAATTATTGATTCAGCGATTTACGCAGCATATCTCAATATAAGTGTATATTCATTCATAGGTATTTTAAAATTATAAAATAATTTGCAAAATTACTGCCTCAACACAGGCTACAAGTGAGGCGGGTTATGTGAAGCTTCAACTAAAACTGTTATTATATTATTTTCTATTTTACTTTATAAACCACTGTACACTTACATTATTATATTATACATGTCTTTTAGTTATAGTTAAATTTAATTACAATACATATATTATTATTATTAACTAATTAATTCAATGCGTTTGTTACCGGTTACCGGCATACTCGTAAGTTGGTATTAGGTAAATTAAGCTCAGAACAAAGCAGATTTTTGTGATTTGGCGCAAAATCGGCTAAGTTAAAAAGCTTTCAATTATGTACAGAACGTGAGATTAATAAATAATCTTAATTATATAGAAATAATAATTATTAACAAAAAATATTATTCTTAAATTTATTCAGAAAAAAAACCGGTAGTTACGATTTTGTGTTAGAAATGATATTCTGTGACTGTTTATTATTAAAATAACCTATACTGCCATCATAACTGTCCAACTGCAAATAGGTGAAAACCCCTCAAGCCACAATTTTCTAGAATGTTACTTTTAAGCGGTGTCAGATAATTATCGATTGACAATATGGTAAAACCATTTTAGTTGAAAAGGGGTATTTTTCATATTAAAAACTATATTATAGTAAACAATTTTTTGTTGTTATTTAATAATAAAAAAAGCTATAGGTGAAATAAACTAAACTCACATCTCATAATATTATAAATAAAAATGCAAAATTTTACATCCCTTCAGTATTTTTTTTACTTAGTTTTACGAATAGTACAATATTCGTTTTTTTCTCCTGTAAAGTTTTCATTTTGTAGCTTAAACCTATTTACAGTCGATATATGTAATTCTATGAGTGTTTAGATTATGTTTTTGACATATTATTTATACTAATTTAATTCGTAAAATCGGTGATTTCAATACATAATATTGCTTTCTATTGAAATCAGTGGTTTTTATGATAGAAATGGAAACACCAATGTAAAAATATCTAAAATTGCATTTACGTGATTCTTTCTTATGACGGCAGTATAAATAATAAAATTTTCACCAATCACGAGTAGGTAGGTGTACACGTTGAGTTATTAACTCGGTCCGTCACACTGCCAGCCGAGCGGATTCATGACAAATTAATGGTAAAAATAATGCAAAATACATGATTCAATGGAAGATTTACGCTATAAATTCAAACAAATTGAAAATGCAGCTCTGTTACCATGACATGCATTAAATTTCCCATCGATTTCCATCTATTCATTCATCATAGTAAAGAACTTCCAGCAATATTTCCCGGATACCTCGAAGAGCGAACATAGAATAAAATGTGGTATTTAGAGAATATAAATAAGAAATTAAATTTAACAATTTATAGATAGATCTCCGATTGAATGATAGCCTTCGTAAACCTTTTATAAGAATTTGGTCGCTAGATATTTTCACAGCATTATAAAGTGCGTTTTTGTGTTTAGCTTCGATTGAGACATTAAACACGTGTTAAAAACAAATTTGAAATAGATGGTTCGACATTACCTTTTTGTAGAGCTTGATCCACGTGAGGTCTCCCTTAGAGTCAGTGTACTGCAGGCCGAAGAACCAGACCTCCCTGAGGCCGATGGTCTTGACGACCTGGTCGAACAGCTGCTTGCCGGTCGTGGTCTGCTGGATGGCGAATTCCAGCTCCGCGTCCATCGTCGTCACCCGCACGTTCATCTAAAACAAACAAACATATTCGTCAGTCAGGTGGAAATACTTATAACCTCAATAATAAGTATTTATGCCGCCACTTCACGACACAGACAACAACTTACGGCGCCGGTTTACAGGAAAACCGCACCGGAAGCATCCATCAAAAACAATGGCGTCGCGACTCTCGGCTTGGGCGAGCTGCATCTCTTCACCTCGTTTGATTACTCGTGAATCGTTCATAAATAAAGCCGGCATTTTTTTATACGAAATAATGCACAAAGAGAATAAACCCATTTTCACAGTTTTTTAAAGACGTAAAATATTAAAAGAACGACAGGGAAAAAAGTTTGGAAACCTAAGCCTTAAACGAATACTTGGAGTACATAAATTGAACTCACTAATACATTAATCTTCTGTATATTTTATATTAATGTGCATATATTAAATTTTATGGGTTAACTATGAAAAATAGGATGTACCTATAAGCCATACCATTTGTATTTTATACTTTTATTTGAAAAATAAAGATTTTTTTTTGGATTTTTATGCTTTTTCTAATTCGTGTGACAATTAAAACTACTTTCGGAAAGTGCAGTATTTTTTACTTATATATTAGTTCCCTGATGGCAAATATTCGACACAGATAACATTTTTATAAAAATGCAGTAAAATTTTTCTATTACGGTTATCTTGATTAGAAAATAAAACTTTAATAACTATTTGTGATATTATTTATTGAAACGTGTTCCTGAACTATTTAATTATAATACTGTAATGATTTAGTTGTGGGATATATATATATATAATATGATGAACGCGTTTTGATAAAATAACAAACGCCAAGCAAACACTATAATAAATCGCAGAAGTATGTAAAAGTACGAGATTTGCATAAATGTGGAAATCCTGAATATTGGAAGCATAATTATTTTTTTTATCAGATAATTTGAACAAGTGTAACAGTAGACATTGTTTTAACACAACGAATGAGAAACTGATGAGACCGTGTCAGATTTTTTAATGTCATAACCACATGAGAATTCCCAACGCAAATAAAAATGTGACATTAGCGGTTACGTTAGACACCGTTCACATTCAGCGATTGCGAGGTACTCCTAGGCGCACATACAAGCCGGCCAGACGCACTCGCGGCGTGTGCATCTTCTGTGCAGTGTTGCCATCTTGGAATCTAAATTTCCCCTAGAACCTACAGTAAATACCGTCAGAAGGAAGGGAGGGGGGGGGGGTAACTGAAAATATGTTACTTTTTCACATGTTTCAATCAGTGTCGCCTGGCACGATAATTATATTAACCACAGTATGAAACTAAAACAACGAACGATGAAAAAAGAGACAAATACCCAGAACATAGATGTTCAATAAACAAAAAATAATATCCCGAGTTCCCTAAGTTAGGGGAGTCCTTGCAAATGGCTAAATAAATGTTTGCCGTAGAAATTAACAGTGCGGTAAAATAATGCAACTAAAGACTTCTCATTACTACTTTTTTTTAAATGCATAATTTTATTCGATTCCGCCAGAAAATCCGTTATCCTGTAAATCCCGTTAGTCATAAAATTCTCTCGTTTTGGAGGATCCGAATCCGCTAGATAAGACGGGAAATCCGTCACGGTGGTGTAACACTGCTTGTATGTGCGCCTAGTACCTCGCAATCGAGCGAGTCAAATCGCTGTCCACGTGGACACTGTCTTACGTTCAGAGTTCACAAGGATTTTGTAATAAATGTACTTGGAAGGTTCTCTATCATATGATAATAATATTATAAATTGAAAACGTTGATCTATTTTATTACGTTGAGGAAAATTAAAAATAAATAGGAAGATCAAGTATAAAAGAAACCTTAATGCGAAACATTGTTCGACATTCAAAATAATTTTAAGGGACAAGGTCATCCCTAGACAGGGAAGGGGGAGAGGGGTAAACCTATTGGGTATTACCCTAAAGCATATTTGTTGCGGCGATATCACCCCCTATTATAATGATCTTGGAACTGAAAAAAATAATGTAAGAAAATGCTTTTGAAAAGGCATATTTTTAGGTCATGCGAATTGTTCTTCAATTACATAGAATCCAAAAAACACAAAAAGAATTCAAATTCAAAATGGTATAATATTGAATCCATTTGTATAGGGAATACATTTATGCCTGTGTAAAAGTAATAGTACGTAGAAATTATGTCTTCGTTCAAAACACATCTTCGATAAATTAGTGTTGGTTGATAAATCTAATTTGTGTTGTTTTTTTTTTAGTTCCAACAGTTATCCAAATAATCCTGAGCCAGTGGGACTATGGCATCCTCAATTGGATGTAGTTATGCAGAAAGCGTTCAACAACACAGATGAAGCTGATACAAAAGCATATTACAGCATTTGTGGAGTGAAAGCAAAATTAACAAAAATCTATTGCAGCTTGGATGTTTTTAGCATATAAAAAATCTCGTGTAGGAAAACATGAAAAAGTCGATTATGGCAATTTGTGGGTTGGACGCTTTAATTAACTTTTTTTTAAAGGTTGAGAAGTACCTGGCTATTCAGATCTGATCACCAGACATGGCTAAAGCCATTTCAAGCAACGTTTCGATTCCGAATGGTGGTTTTTCACCAAGGCGACACAGAGTATCTACCACATGTTTGTTTTGCCTTATCACGAAGATTTTTTCACACAAATTATGTTATTTGTAAAACATTATTTTAATTTGAAATCCTTTGGTCTAAAACGTACTGAAGATAGATTAGGTTTTCTACCGTGTCGAGATTGAACCCTGTCAGCAATGGATGTTGACATAACTGTAACACAACAGACCCACCGAGCAAATAATACATAGAGAGGCCCTAAAACGTGAGTGGAAGAAACCAAAATAGGGGTCCGAGCTAGGCGTGCCGCCAATTAAAACAGCAAATAACTAAAAAGGTTCGGCTTATTTACAAAAATCGAATAATTTATTAGAGTATTTAGTTTGACTCTTTAAAAGTTTTGTAATTTGTTTACCGCTGTCAAAATCACGCGAAACGAACGTGGACGGCAATGAACTAGACTGGTGCCGAAGTGGGTGTCAAGTAACCTTTGCTTCCAACCGTCGAAATGGAACGTTAAGGCAAGTCTATTCACTCGTCAGACGTCAGCGAACACGCTTAATTATATGATATATATCTAGGTCGTGCTGTTGGGTTAGGTTAGGATGAATTAAGCTATCGGAACTCTTACGAGAAAATTATTTAGTTATTTTCTACGGCACAGTTGCGAGAGTTAAGTAATAAATAAACGTCGGATGCAACACAAAAAAGTTGGCTCGGGAGCAAAAACGACACTCGAAATAATTACTATACAGTTGATGTTATGAAAACAGAGAGGAGGATGCAACCAGAATACTAAAATACTCTCCGCTATCTGTTGCCAAAACGGATATTGAAATGACACGGTATTATCTCAATATAAAACCGATGCAAATAGCAAAACATGCTAAGAAGATTTATGTGCATAGAACGACACTATTCTAAGGAAAAAAAATTATGTATATAGAACGACACTATTCTAAGGAAAAAGATTTATGTGTATAGAACGTCGCTATTCTAAGGTTTCGTACATCGTAAACATAAATACGTAAATAAATCATTGAAAAATTGCGAAACGTCATACAGAGAAACAGATTTTTTTTTAATTTTAAATTCGGTAATTTATTGGTACACATTTTACAGCGTGTTAATTGGTACATGGACCTGTGCGAAGAAGTGATGAGATTCAACGACTATGTTTTTATTTTTATGATACGGTATTAGGTACCGAGAAAACAAGAAAAACTGAAAAAGGTACATGCTCGAGTAGACGACACCAAGGTTAAAATTCTATTATTATACCAGCTTTACTACCCGGTTTAGCCTGAGTTTAAACAACATATTTTTCTTACTGAACAAAACAATAATACTGTCTCGCCATATTTATTTGGCTGTCTTCTTCTTCTATTATATAAAAAAAGAATGTTCCGGCTGGCGGTGTGTTTGTTTTGTATACAAATCTACAGTGTTATTCCCTTAGAGTAATAATATACCCTTTCCTACCCATTAAAGTAGAATTTTAGTACTTCTTGATGAAATTTTATACATTCGACGTTCAAAATAAGAGGAAAATTACTGGGTAGGGGTAACACAACCATTCATATCCCCGGGCAACGCCGGATACTTCACCTAGTATAAAGAAAAGTGTCCCAGGCGGTGTTTGTTTGTTTTGTATACAAGTCTACCGTTTTATTCCGAGCTTAATGAAATTATGCACACTTTTGTCTACATGAGATTTCTAAAAACCATCCCGTCCCCCTTCCACACCCCATAAAGCAGAATGTTGGTGCTGCCGGTGAAATTGTAGTAGGGGTGGGGGTAACACATGACAACCTCAAAACTTTCCTCCAAACCATTCATAACCCCGGGCAACGCCGGGTACTTCAACCAGTATAAGATAAGATAATTGTGATCTGGACGGGGCCAGAAAATAACTCAAAACTAATCATATCCAATTAAGACGTCGACATCTTTTTCCAATGTTCATATTTTTATGTTAACGAGGTACGCGTTAACGAGGTACGCGTTAACGAGGTACGCAAGTAACATGACAGTCATTAATGTTTCGTTTATCTAACTAGTAAAATGTTTAAAACAACAAAATAATAGCCCACGTAACAGCTTTTCGCGACATCTCCCGCTACTTTGTCGCAGCATAGCATACAGCATGCAACATGCAGAGTTTTCTAGAGACGAGTCATTACTAATTTTTATCACAATAAAATGTTGGCTTACAAAACGGGAGATAAAGATGATTATTTAGGTTCAACAATAAAAATTACTGTTTAACTTTACAGAGTTAGAAAGAAAATACAAACGGTGATAAGAAAAAATACATATCACAAGAAAATATTGTATTGTAAAATTTTTGTGCACAGTGCCGGGGAACATTTCTCCCTCTCCCTGTGTCAACTGTGGTTAGAGGTGCATAGATGTGGAGATAATCTTATCTACCCAGTGAGCGGGTAGAGAAGATTATCTATAAGGCAAGCCCTACAGTATCAATAGGCCGCCTATTGCTACTGTAGGGCTTTTATTTAATTTATTTCAAAGAATTGCAAACTGTTTTATGTGCTAGCGGCACTTGCTGATAGCAATATTATACTTAAGCCCGATCACTAAGGTAATGGAAGGTATAAAATATTTTTCTTTTGGTTTTTACTTGCAGGCATGACAAAATAGAAGTGTTTTTCGGTGATGTGCTGAGTAACGTCAATTTTTCCCTACTTCAAATTATCAAAGTTACATGAAATTCTTTTTTGAACAGATCCGCAATTTCATTGGCCTGTGTCTAGGAGTCGAAAAGTCTTGTGTATATTGGCGACATCAGTTTTCTTTCAAAATGGTGCCGATCACAATTCGGTATTTTCTGTTGAGTGCTATATGGACGAGGGCAGTGGCGGCTCTTGACTTTTGAGTGAGCTAGAGTGCTAAGAATGAAAAATATGACGCTACTGATGTTGTTGAAGCCGAAAACGATTTTAATTATTTTTTCAAAATTTCAATTTTTTATATGAAGATTTAGATGGTAGGTGGGGCAGTGCCCCAAAAGTCACGAGCCGCCACCGGGCGTGGACATGATCCCAAAGTGCGCAACATACGCACACAACGTACGCGTGTTATTTATGGTCGTTACTTTTAAACCGGGGGATTAACGACAATAATAAATTCTTTACAGATAAGATAATAATTGATAAGTTTCATAGTTAACGCAATATTCTCCAAGACATTGATCTCTAGTGCGGAGGGCTGGTAAGGGTAAATGAAAAGTGATACGCGCTCACAGATGGCGTTAATTTAAATATTTTTGAAAAAAATTAAAAAAAGCAAGCGATGCTTTTAAAAAATTAAATAAATTGTTTTTTGGCGGCTGTGAATACAAATATGAACATGATATACAGTATTTTCATAAGTTTATTGAAGGATTTGATCTTTAAACTTACAATAACAAATTTATTCCATTTCATAATCCACAGGTCGCCAACAAACAATTCATCTAAATATTTAAAAGCATTGCGTGCCGCTAAAAGGGGATTTTTCTAAAATATTTAAATTTGCGCCATATGTGAGCGCGTATCACGTTTCGTTTACCCTTAAAACCTTTTTTCTACATCGCGTAAAAACATGTTTATCAGACTTCAAATTAATAAGAAAAAGACAGAATTTAACTCGGACGTTAAAAACCAAGTAGGTACTTCAATTATTATAATAGAGTCTAGACAAAAAAAAATATTTCTTTTTTCTGTAAGACCCGATTGGGTTCAAAGTCGTCGGCTGTGAGAAATCTGCCTAAGTAGTAATAGCTTCAATTTTTCTTCTTCCGGTGACCTCCATTATCATAGGTTGGCATCATTAGGGCAATCTCTAGCATGATGATTACTAGGATTACTACTAGGATACTAATCGTTAAACGCAAGCGTGATATTAAGTATTTCAAACTGACAAAATGCGGAACTATAAAAACATGTTGATATAAATAAGGATACATCTGGAGTTCTTCTTGCTTCAAACGAGGATAAAAATATGTTTATTTTTTTTAAATAACTTACTGAAGCTTCATAGTAATATATTTTTAAACATTGAAGATAATATTAACATTAAAAAAATCATAACTCTTATTATTTTATGTTTTATGTCTTGCTATTTTCTTGATTTTATTTAAAATATTAAAAAAAACTATTATTTTAACATTTTGAATTAATTACTTACCTACTTTCATCGCTTATTTTTATTTTTTGTTTATGTTTGTAAATTGTTCTGTTTACTTACTACTTGTCTGTACTTGTCATTTTTTTTAGTATATTGTTTATACTGACTTTATATAATAACTAAAAAACAGCGGTTTTAACAAAGAAATTCTTATTAATTTATAATATTAACAACTCTCAAAACATGAAACCGAAAAGACAAAGAAAAGATAAAGGGAAGCAGCTGGGACTCGAAACCAAGCCCTCGTGGTCTATCCGGGACCTTACGATTTCTAAGAACTGTTAATATCATCTTCAATTAATTGCGAAGTATGATACCGATAAAAATGACGGGACGGTTTGGGGTAGCCGTAGCTCGGTGGATTAGAGCGCAAGGTTCCGGATAGGTTCGAGCCCCAGCTGCTACCGTTATCCTTTTCGTTTCTGTGTCTTTTCGGTTTCACGTTTCACTTTGAGAGTTGTTAATATTATCTTCAATGATTCAAAATAATAATAAGTAATCCAGACAGAAAAGATCTAAAAATTTAAACGGCTCGCAATCCGCCGATTATCCATTACTGCCCTAATGTCAGTCAAAAGTGTATCAATCAAAAATATACAATGACAGTATGTAAGGAGTAAGATAGCCTCAGTGTTGTACTTGACATTTTGCTACAATTCTGGTTATCTTACATAACATTAAAGTGTAATTTACGCCCGTGAAACAATGAACACTAAGCGCGAGTTATAGTGACAGATGTCCTCGCTTTGTTACCTCGCTGAAACTATCAAACTAAATTGTGTTCATATAATGTAACATTGTGTCATAATTTTGCGACAAATTAGTCATATTTTGAGGACGTATTCACGACACATCAAATTTTATAAGAAACGGATGAGATAAATTAATTTAAAAAAATCAAAGAGGTTTAATTATTAAATAAAGAACACATATTTAAAAGATCAATTAGATGTATGAAGAATGGTAAGGCTGTTGGTTTCGATAATATTGCTGCTGAATACTTTAAAGGAAATAGCCGTATAATTCTCACATGGTTATGCAAACTTTTTAACCAGTGTCTAGAGGAGGGTTACACCCCATTTGATTGGAGAAAGGCTGTGATCATGCCTCTATACAAAGGTAAAGGGTCACGCATGGAATGTAGAAATCACAGGGCTATTAGCCTGCTAAGTTCAGTTGGTAAGCTGTATGGTAGGATATTGATTGAATGGGTACAAATGAAAACAAAGGATAAAATATGGGATGTGCAAGGCGCATTTATGAGTGGAAGGGGGTGCATGGATCAGATTTTCTCGTTGCGTATGCTCACAGAGAAGTTTCTGGCAAAAAAACAGAAGCTTTTCTGTGCTTTTGTAGATCTACAAAAAGCATACGACAGAGTTGACAGAAAAAAAGTTATGGAAGGTGTTGTCTAAGTATGGTGTGAATACAAATCTTATACAGGCAATCGCTTCGCTGGACGAGTTGCATGTGTTAGGGCAAACGGTGATTTTACGGGGTGGTTTGACATCACAAAAGGTGTAAATCAAGGCTACGTAATGTCACCGTGGTTGTCAAATGTGGTTATTCAATCTATACATGGATAATTGTATGCAAGGTGAAAGAATTGGGCACAAGGCAGAATGAAGTAATTCTGCAAGAGTATGTTGTCTGTTGCTGCTGATGATGCGGTGCTGATTGCTAACAGTATGGAAGATCTACAGTCCCTCGTATCTAGGATGAACTTCAGTATGTATGAAAAATAGACTAATGATGAATGTAAATAAGTCCAAAGAATCATGGTATTTGAGAAAGAGGAAATTTTACGAAAACAGTATGCAACCATATGAGTTAACAGAATGATGAATACTTGGAGCAGGTCGATGAGTTTTTATATTTGGGAAGTATGTTAACGAGAGACGGAAAGACTGATAGGGATATTGAAAGAAGGGTGAATGCAGGAAACTCCATTAACGGAGGACTGAACGCGGTTGGCGCAAACAAAAAGTTGTCCAAAGAAGCGAAGCTAGCAGTCCACAATGGAGTGCTGATACCAACTCTGATGTATGGCAGTGAGGCATGGAACTGGCAGAGGAAGGATGAAAGTAGACTGAATGCTGTAGAAATGAGATCTCTGAGACGAATGTGTGGTAAAACCATGTATGATCGAGTGAAAAATGTTGAGATTCGTAAAGAATGCAAGGCTGATGTAAGCGTAGTGAGCAAGATTAAGAAAGGGACGCTTAGATGGTTTGGGCATGTAGAGCGAATGAACGAAGAAAGGAGTGTAAGGAGAATATATGACGCGAATGTGAATGGAAGAAGAGCCTGGGGACGCCCGAGGAAGACATGGCACGATCAAGTGAATCAAATACTCGAGTCGGGCCATGTCAGAAGTCGGAATAACAGAAGAGAATGTATGAGGCGTTGTATGAATGTGAATGAAGCAAGAAGTGTATGCCAAGATCGAGTTGTTTGGCGGTCCGTCCTCTCTGCCTACCCCTGCGGGGAAACGGCGTGATGGTTAGTTAGTTAGTTAGTTAGTTAAGAACACATAAATATTCGACTTAGGATTTAAACACATAATTTGGATAGTTAACGAATTTTTTGGGGGGAATAAATTGATAATAGTGATAAAATATAATACTTTTATTAAAAAGAGAAAACTATTTTTGTCTAATTCAAAACAAACGTGAAGTTAATTTATTAAATAAACCTATTATTCTACGAAAAACTATGTTCCAAAAATAGTCGTGAAATTAGAATTGACGCGGTTAGTGGCATTTATTGTAGAAGGTCAAATAGCTTGAGAGAAAAAAAAACTGTTCCGTCGACAGAGCGTTAGTATCTGTCTACCAGAGCTTGTGAGAATTTAAAAGCGGCTGACATTTAAACAATTCGCTTGGAAAATCTTGCCGAAGTTTAATCAATCAGCGCGGTTCGATGGTTTGAGGGTCAAAGAGAATAATGCCGCTTGTGATTGTTTATCAATTGGTGTACGATCGATGGATCGGAGGATGAGAAACAAGAAAGAATGTTCATTCAAGCATTATCGCATATACTTACAATATAAATCCGTAAATACGGATAATTTTCCATTGGCAGTCGGATGAAACACCAATGTCGTGAGTTTTGTACAATCGTGAGTAAATATTAATATTATGATGAAGGCGGTAATTTAGTGAATAACGATTGAGAAGGGGGGATTTACAAAGTAGTTTATATGTATTGTATAATAATAATAAAGGGCGTAAGTGTACCTACAATAAAAAAAGAAAGATATTATTTATTTTTTAGAAAGATGCGTAATTATTTTGTGGCATCATTATTAATATAATTAATAAGAACATTGTTCACACCACTGTTTTCTATACATTCCTCCATCAGGATAAAATATATATTATATATTTAAAAAATAAAATAAAACAATAACTTTGTTTACCTCACTTTTATTTGTTTTATAGTTTTGCCGACCGGGTTTCGCCACTACCGTAGCTTCTTCAGGGCAGTATAATACTAAACTATGAACTAAGATACACATGTGTTATAGATTGATAAAAACGGGCGAGTGAAGCCAAGGGTGAGAGGGGAGCAGGTACCGGACCGGGAAGGGTGTTTACTTTGTTTATTGGGAATATTTAAAAAATTGGACTTTTATTTGATTATTAATGAGTGTACTATTAGTGTTTTTGGCTTTTCTTATTTATAATGCTTCTAAGTTATCTAGTCTAATACCTATTACATATATATATATTGTTTATCCTGATGAGGAAACGGAAGCTTTGCTTCTAAAAGATGTACATATTTATATATTATTCACTTTAAAAAAATATTTGAAAGTTCAAAAAAAAAAAGAAAATCGAAAGAAAAGTTTTGCAAAGGAAGTGATCCGTTTATCTCCCCGAAAGACGATTATTTGGTAGACATATTATATAGTATATTGGAGTTTACGATCAAAGGCGAATTTTGAAAGAACTTTTCGATAAAAACAAAAAAAAATTTCTGCATACAAGCGTGACAAACCCCACTAAAAAACGTTGAAATTTTGGTAACCTTATTCTTGGGAACGACAAACTTATATATTATATCAACAAAACATCGCGTAATCATCCTCTTTTGGGCGGGACTTTGTGATAGCAACATCTGGCTCAACGATCACAGGATACTGAGATACCATCCCAAGATCCCAAGTTACTAAAAATAAAGATCAACTCATTGCCAACACCCGAATATTTATTCTAAATATTGTACGAATTAATTACATTTTTTGGGATTTTTTGAAAAAGGTGTTGAACTTTGACGTGGGATTTATCTGTATTGACAGCAATGTCATGCGATAATGTGTTCTATAGAAGGTAACTTTAAGACTCATTATCGCATAACATTGCCGTGTCAGATGGAACCTTGCTATTCAAAGTGGTCGATATCTCAAATCATCATTGTATGATTTGAGTTATCGACCACTTTGAATAACAAAGTTCTATCCGACACAGCAATGTCATGCGATAATGTGTTCTATAGAAGGTAACTTTAAGACTCATTATCGCATAACATTGTCGTGTCAGATGGAACCTTGTTATTCAAAGTGGTCGATATCTCAAATCATCATTGTATTGATTTGAGATATCGACCACTTTGGGATACTGCATTGTATCCCTAATTTGAAACTCCCCTATAACTTAATGTATCAGATAAATTTAGGTGACACTCATATTATATACAAACTTATAATAAGTCATATAAGGAAAATCCTGTAAAAAATTAAATAAAATGTTGTATAAACAAGTCATAATGACTGGGTCACTCGGGGAAGGCAAAGTCAACATTCTCAGTAAAACGTTTTGATAGCTACATTAATTAGTAACATAAAAATTGCACTCAACATCTAAAATCCACGATCAAATCAACAGTTTTACAACGTACCGCCATCCTCCGTGAAAATATGACCATACAAATGACTGACGTGAGAATGTTGTAATAAAACAAAATGGTGTGTGTTTCCGCGTGTCCTTGAGAATCTTCACTTGACATTGTTGCTTCGACTAGCGGATGGCTGTGGCTGTGAAACCACATTGTTCACCGCGAGCACGAAGTAAAGGAACGTAATACGTACCGCCAACGTGTTTTTAAATAATTTTATGCACGCAATCATTTTTAAAATATTATTATTATGATCTATTATGAAAATATTAATGTAGATAAAATAATACTCGTATGTCACGACAACTTTACGTTCATAAATGCCATTTTACTTAATAGTATTATTACAGTTATATTTGTTGATCTTGTCTTCAGGGATTCAATTTAAATAATTTTATTATTTTAATTATTAAATCGATTTGAATATCATTTGACAGTTTATCCCATATATCTGAACCTTTTCAAGATCCGGGACAACCGTAAATACTAATCTTTAATAGATCCTCGTTTAATCTAATTAGGATATTTTTTCCACCTATAGAACAAATTTAACATTGATGTTCGGACGGCATTTCGTCAAACGAGTACAGAAGTAGATATGTGTATGCGACTCGCGTAGCGTGCGACCTGTACTGTGTAGCGTGCGACTGACATCAAACCAGTAATCGATGCATCGCGTCGTGTGGAAACTGCAAACCCTGGCAAAATAGTATGGCAGAAACCCACGAGCGACGCGTACAAAACTCGAGTCGCTTGCGAATATCGCCGTGTACGATGGGATGTATAAAAAATGACAAGGTATTTTCTTTGAGGTGGTGTTTTACAAAAATGGGACAATTAAAATACATAAAATTCTATAAAATTTTGATTAAACATAAATAATTCACGCTTTAAATTGCATCTTGTGCAGGTACGGTTGCATTATAGACAAGTGTGCGAGATCATTTATTATTCTTTTGAATGCTCAGCTATTCTCGTGTCTATCTTAGGAACGAACGAACCGGTACTCGAGGTAATGTGTCATCCAGCATCACCACAAGATTGCCGCATGCAACAAATGAACAAACAAACCCACACGCACACAGACAAGAGTTCCAAAGACAGACGAACAAACAATTCCATATACAGACGACGATATTCACACACATCGCAGCTTTCCTGTTACTGCGCGAAGTTTGTTTAGACATTATTTGGAGTCGTACATAAACCCGCACGAATATTGTTTTGAACAACAGACGTAACAAGTGCTAACCGGCGGGCGAGCATTGTAAGAAACACACTCGGCGAACATAAGGAACTAACCAAATGTTGGAATATAAAACTGTTAGTCATCCTTAAATGACTAATTATTACTATTAGAACACTGTCACGGTGTAATGTATGCGACTGTCGGAGGTACACACAGTTCAGCCATAAACGATGCTATTAAAAGGAAACAATTAAAGCTTAGCAATTAAGACTAATGCCGGTGACAAATCATACTTTAAGCCTTTAAGTGATCATACATTTTAAAAGAAGCAAAACACGTAATTATTGATGGAAATAAAATAATAATTTGTAACTATTTATAGTTCCATGCAAGCCGGAACCTATCTAGTACATAATTATAAATAATTAGACAATTACTATAATCTATCTTCTTCTAACGTCTATTATATAAAGAAGAACGTTTTTATCAAATCAACAGTTTTATTCCGAACTTGATGAAATTTTGCACACTTGGCCTTCGAAACAAGAGGAATGAGATTTTGAAAAGTAAACCCCATCCCCCTTTCGCACCCTTAAAACCAAATGTCGGTACTTCTTGATGAAATTTTGCACAATTGACGTTCAAAATAAGAGGAAAAACTACTGGGTAGGGGTAGTAGTAGGAGCAGAAGTACGGATTTTAAAACTTTACTCCAAACCATTCATAACCTCGGGCAACGCCGAGTACTTCAACTAGTAAGTAATAAACGTAAACTATTTATTTTTATCCAACTTAAAAATCTAAATGTGTACACTGAGTGTACAGCACCGGAGCTCGAGGGATTTTCTAGCACTGTAAGGGAAGCATTTAGAAAACTAATACCGATCCCGATATTTGCCCCAAATTTTCCATCACACTTTTTAAAAGTACTAGTATGAAAAAAAAAACTTGCATGAAAACTTAATCTAAAATATCTTAATATACATAAAAACTAAATTTCTTTAAATGATTTGTAGTCACTTACTTTGTGGAGTCATTATTAATAAATTAATAAGAATAACTTTGTTTACACCACTTTTTTTAAATATATAAATATCAACACGTTTCGAAAGCAAAGCTTTCCTCATCAGGATAAATAGTATATTAAAAATAATGACAAGTATAGACAAATGAAAAAAAAAGATAATAATTTTTTAATCATTGAAGAAAATAATATTAACGTAACCTAAATGAAAGATGAAACCGGACAAAAGGACAGAAACGAAAAATATTTCAGTCGCATCTGAAAAAAAAATTTTTTTTTATTAATTTATTACATTAATTATTTTTATTAATTACAGGTTAGGTTAGGTTAGGTCAGATTGGGTTTTCAGGAAACTTTTCTTTTTTGTGGTGCTTTTAATGACTTTATATCACTTAAAGAGTGTGCCGATTCATACGTGTGTCGATTTAGCCGGTCACCGATTTATTTGGCCATAATAAGCGAAACGGAAGCGTGAAGTTTAACGTTTCGTTTGCCATTACTTGTTTGTTGCTGATTTAAATACACATTTCTTTCAATTAGTAGAAAAACAGCGCGGGCACCGGGCAAGCCCGCACCTGGCGGTTATGTAAGAAGGATTACTGTGAATTTTGAGAGCGTGATACAATAGTATAGCTATATAACATAAAGCCGCCTTCAAGCGTGACGGTAATAACAGATAAATGAAAAAAAGTTACGATGCATTAATGTATGGGAGACCAAATACATGCTGGGAAAATGTTGAGCCGATTCAGTAAGGAACGAGAATTGTTGTAAGGAAAGGAAAATACTGTTAAAAAACCCAGGAGACCTATTCCCGTTCTTTTTAAGGAAGATTCCTTATACTTTTCCTTAGGCTTAAAAACTTCTTGGCTATCTGCGGTTCCGGTTCTCTCGAATGACAATCATTAAAAATATCAATATTTGCGTAGTTTTAACAAGACAAAAACTCAATATTGAGTCGGTTACAATGTTACCAACTACGTTATTGTCAACTTTAAGCATTATTAGCTATTAAGCTTCACAATTATAAATGGAAATACAAAAATGCAAGCGGCAAATGTCACTTTTAGAAGTAGTGACCGAATAAACAGGTCATTACTATATAGTGAGGTAGGTACCTTTTTACAAAACGTAATTCTTCGTTATTTATGCAATTTAAAAATAAAAAGGATTATTTTTTATATGAATACCGCACAAGAGTCCCAACTGCTCCCAACCGTCTGGAGGCAGTGAGACTGTGACATCCCCAATTGGGGAATGTTGTGAGGCTGAAGGTATTGGGGAGGGGAAGGAGAAGGGAGGAGGAAAGTTGGGAAATATCTGGCTATTCAGATCTGGTCACCAAACACGGCTAAAAGCCATTTCAAGCAACGTGGTGGTCTTTCACCAGGGTGATACTGAGAGTATCTTCCACTCTAACTTCCATTTATAATATAATGTAATTGTTTTAAAAAGTTTTGGTTCATAACCTTGTGTCACTTGGAGATATTTCATCATTTTGTGTTTTGAAATAATCTCTTTACTATGTCTCTCCGGAATTCTGCAGTTAGGCAGGAAGCCTTTAAGCCCAAGGAAAGGGATAAGGAATCTTTCTTTAAAAGAACCAGAATAGCGCTCCTGGTCTTATGTTATTTCTTCCCTTTTCTACACAATATTAAGCTCCTTCTTATTTTTCTAATGTTCCCCCTATCAGAGGTTGCCTATCATCAGGGAAATCATTATAATATATTTTTAAACATTTTTTCTGTCTATCTGAATATATAAAGAAGAGTGCCCCGGGTGATGCTTGTTTTTTGTTTCGTATACAAATCTACAGTTTTATTCCGAGCTTGATGAAATTTTACACACTTGACCTCAAAAACAAGAGGAAGGTCACCGTCTGCGTATGATTTCGAAAAACCACCCCTTAAAGCAGAATGTTGGTACTTCTTGATGATATTTTGCACATTAGTCGTTCAAAATAAGAAGAAAACTACTAGATAGTAGGGATGGGCGTGTGGATAGGGTAAGGGAATTGGTAGAGGAAGGGATAACACATCACAACCTCAAAACTTTTCTCCAAACCATTCATAACAGACTGGTTGAATCGTCTCGTTTGAATGCTGCTAAATTTTTTACATAGTTTTTTGAGGTGGGAAAGCAATTTCGAAACCTTTTAAAAAATCTAAAAACACACCCAATTAAAAGGGGGGCTACAAACTTTAACAAGAAAATGTAAAGCGACCTTGAGATGATTTTAGCCAGTAAACGGCGCTATAAAAAAAGTTCATTGTGATTTATTTTTTTGAAAAGTAATGTGAGACACTTTTAATACAATTCCGAATATAAACTTAAGTAATATAAAACCATTATTATTATTTGAGGAGCCACTTCTGATCTCTCTCAACCGTAAAGTTGACTACCAGCTGGACAAGTGCGCAGTGCGCTCGACCAGTCCAAGCGTGTCCGGTGCACTGCTTCACGGCCGGCTCTCCGGACCTTAAACGGAATGCATTCTGATGCACTTCATTTCCATGGCCAGTCAAACAAAGATCATTGCGATAGCTGATGGCAAGGCAAGTGCAATCAATACATAGAGATTTTTTAAAGCTATGCAAGCTGTGCATTTTTCAAAAAAAAATAAAAATTGTTACTATGAACGAAACAATACAAGTTGTTTCATTAAATAAACAAAATTTAATTTCGTACATTTCTTGTTATATCGACCCCTTGGAATAAAAAGGTTCCATCTGACACGGTAATGTTATGCGATAATGAGTCTTAAAGTTACCTTCCATAGAGCACATTATCGCATGACATTGCAGTGTCAGATGGTACCTTGTTATTCCAAGGGGTCGATATGTGTTCTTTTTTTAACAATTTAGGTGGTGCAAAAAAGATTTTGGAAATGGGTATAGGCCGAAAGCATGACTTAACTATCAGCATAAAAAAAACACAGTTTGTAGTGTGCTACCGCAAGATATTCCACCAATAATTTGTCTGTAAATTGTATACGGATAGTTAATAATTTGTATAAGGTTTCAAAAGACAAAAATCCTCAAACTGTAATCTTTTAAAATCTATAATATATAAATTATATAACATGTAAATTATATAAATTACATAATATAAAACTATTAAAATTGTCTTTACTGGTTTTCAAGATGGACTTATTTTTAGACATTTTGGTATGTATTTCAGTAGGTGGCGAAGATGGGTGGAGGAAGGTTGGGAAGTGTGATGACTGTAGGTCCTGGTACAATGCATATCGTCTCCAATATCTCTGATATTCGTGAGGCGGAATGACAAGTCCATACCTAGAGGTCGCAATGTTGAGTCTTAAGGAACGAAGGAGGGGACAACAATTCATTCGTGTACATGATCAGCTGAGACATACTATCTCTTTCATACCCTTGGATAAAGGTTCACCACAGGATGTACCTGCTTATTCAGATCTGGTCATTAAACAAAGCTATCGCAATTTCAAGCAAAGTAGGGTCAAGTAAAAATAATAAAAGTGGGGGAGCTCCAGTGACCCTATATCAATGCTTTTGACTAATTTGGTGCCCCAAGTGCGGAGAACAAAGGGACCTCCGCTCATTGGTCGACCACATCCCGAAAGGAAACTTGGTGTGAAAACAAAAGCCGCGGTTTCCGGCGGGAACTGGATAAATGCAATAATTAACCTGACAACTAAATCACCTCACCTTCTTGCCGAAATACCCAGACACAACAGGGAAAGACGCGCAATATAAACTTAAGCACACTTGAAAGAGGGGAAATAAGAGGAGAAAATAGACAAAGACTGGAAAAGGAAGCCTTAAGAGGAACGGCTGCGCTGCCTGTTTTGATATAGAACTTAATTTTGGATTTGAGGCCAAAATACCCATCTAAACTGAATTACATATTTTTTTTAATTGAAGGTTTAGTAAATATCTAGTACGTATGAGAAGTATTTTATTTATTTTTGTTTTATATTATGAAGTATAATATGCCATGGAAAAAAAATCGATTTTCATCATTTTATAAGCAACTTACAAAATTATTTGCGGGTTTATCGTATTTTATCGTATGAAAAATCATATATGATATGTAAATATGATTATGAAAATAAAAATACAAAAACGAAACATTTAAAAAAAAAGGTTTTTACGGGTAGATATTTTAAATTATGTACGGCAAATTTGTGTTCCAATGTAAATTGGTTGTTTTAATTTAATTTAAAGTCCACCATGATGCTTATTTAATTTATTTTTTTAAATAATAAATCACCGTTAGCCCCCCAATAATCGTTAAAGGTGCCTCTAAAATCGCGAAAAATCGATTCCTTTAATGGCTATTTCATAATGTAAAACAAAAATAAATAAATTACTCATAATCCGTACTAGATATTTACTATGTATTTAAATCATGCTACCGAACTCTAATTAAACAACATAGTTTCGGTAGTGATGTGAGTACGGAGTACGTAACACTCTAATTCAAAAATTCAAATCAATTATTAAAAAACATAACTTCGGATCCGATTCTAAAAATCAAATATACATAATTCTTAAAATGAATTTATTCCACAGTACTTATAAATAGTTGGTTATGAAATGGTCAGCATAATTGCCTTCCGAGCAATTGATCGTTGTTCGATTCTAGGCCGTGGTTTTTTAAATACATTTCCATTTATCCCGTGATTTTTCACGGTTCTGCGCTGGTACAATACTACAAAGGGATATAATAGAATATTACCCACACTTGAAGGAGGGAAAATAAAACGGGAAAATCGGTGTAGAGTCCGAAAAAAAGAAGATATCAATTAATTATTCCGCCTTTATTCTACATAACATGACCCAGAAAATATGTGTATTTTTTAAAAACCTACTTTCAGGAGAGTATATGATGCCAAATCGAATTGTGTAGGATAAAGCGGGGACGACAATCAAATATTTAACAATTCAGGTCATAACAGAATACCATGTATAAATGTGAATGAAGCAAATAGTGTATGCTAAAACAGAGTTGTGTGGCTGTCCATACTCGGATTACAATTTACGCTGTGTAGAAAAAAAACAGTTGGTCGCGACAAAAACTCTCAAAGCGATGAATGAGCTCTGCCTCTTTGTGTTTTCTATCTTAAAACTGAGAGTTCGTTATTTTTTTGCTTTGTTTTATATGTCAAGAGCTTATATTCATTTAACAAAAAATAAATAAATAAATTAGGCAAGACGTCTCATTTTTAGAATAAGTTAAATTCGGGCGAAACCGAGTTATAACATGGTTACAAAACATGTCATGGCTAAACTCCCTTTAAACCACGAGAAAACAAAAAATAAATTAGGCAAGACGTCACATTTTTAGAATAAGTTAAATTCGGGCGAAACCGAGTTGTAAGATGGTTACAAAACATGTCATGGTTAAACTCCCTTTCAACCATGAGAAAAACAATTAATCTTCTAATGCAATTCAACGTTCGTGACTAAAGATTGTAAAACTATATAAATAAGAGGCAATAATTTATTACATATAATTTTTTCCTTATTCTTAATGCACGCAGCTGCTATTTTGAAACATCTTCCTGTGTTATTAACTGTTTTAGAAGCGGAAATATACGTAATGGCCCTTCCACACGACTGGTTTGCCCGATTCTAACTAAAGCCACCGCGTCGAATGGTTCGACCATCCGCACGTCCTTTCCTAAAGTTGGTAGGTTTGACTTCAGGAAGGACGAAGGCACGTTTATGACATTTGATTACACGAGTAGCTTTGTCAAAAGGCTGACAACATGCTACACCACCGTCTCTAGTGTTATAGGCTTCCAGACTGTATTGCTGTTGTAATAAATATTTTATTTTCTATATAAACAATTAGGACAGTGCGCGACCAGCAAGGCTTTAAGCGCTAATACAATCCTAATAGCCTATTTTAAAATATATATGCATAAGCAAAAAAAAAGAGTAAAATCATATGTAGGTCACCTAATATTTATTTTTTTGAAGTTTCGATTTATGTAATTTATTAAGAACATATTTTTACAGAAAATCTATTAAAATGCATGAAGAAACTCGGGTTGCTAGAGAGCGCTGGTGTAACATGTTGCCGTCTCAATGTGTGATAAATGTAAAGAGATGCGCTTATGAGTATATTTCTACGGTATTTGATATAATATAATCACCGTGCTATTTTAGTTTGCATTGTAATTTGAATGACGAATCATGATTATTTAAGAATCCACGGTGACGTAATAGCATTGTACCCTAGGGTGGGCCATCAAAGTTTTTTCGAATTTGGACACGTCAGAGGATTCAAAATTTGCTTATTCGAATATTGATAACGTTAACTTTGGGCCCTGTGTATACCAAAGTACAAAGCTTTTAATGTTTCAACCCAATACTTTTATTTTGTTTGAAACCATCAAATTCAATGATTATTTACGGTCAAAATTACATGTACTTATATTATACAGGGTGTTAAGAAACGTACCTAGCTAACTTTAACCGCTATTGTGTCAGCGATACCGGAGCGGCATTCTCTAGCAACACACACGACTCGACTCGATATTACAGTATTTTGAACCTTAAAAAATGCTCACACTAAAGAAGAAATTTTCATTTACATTTTTTACAACAAATAAGGTCAGGAATCACTGGTTAACCGCCCTACCCATACGAACGTACGTGATACGGCCGCTATATTATCGCCCGAACGCAACAAGCCGTATCCCGTACATTCATGTTCAAAAAAAGCTATACGCGAAACCCACAAAACATTCGTATACGTCAAGTTTGTTCCTGCATCATCTCGTTTAGTATTTCGAGATCGGCCGAAGCTAACGGATGTGTTCGGGTATTTTCATCTCTCCCATAAAAGTTACGTCACTAGTCACTTTTTTTTACCTACTTTTTGAATAACAACCCAAAGGACGGGCCGTTAAAGTAAGTTAGGTGCGTCGCTTAACAAAATGTATAATCATCCCCCACACCCCACAACCAGCACATATCTAAATTGTGTTGGTGCTTTGTCTTTTTAATACATCAGGCCGGATTTTTAAGTGCGATTTGATAGCAGCCGGGGATTAGTTTTGAGCGAAACTGTGGAAAACCTTTTGTTTGTCACTCTCGAGTAGAGACTGCCGAAGCGTGAATAGAATGTTTTAAAAATTTATTCATTTTTCCATTTTTGACTTATATTCAAGTCTCGGTTACAGGGTCAAAAGTAGAATTGTATCTGAAAAATAAAAACGAGGTTATAATCTAAATAGCCATTATTGTGAATTGACCCAAATAATATGTATTAGATAAGTCTCAGTAGTTAGTTGCGAGATATAGTAATAAATCTTAGCTGTAAGTTATTAGTTATAAGTTTAAGGGGCTATTTCACCATCATCTCAGTAGCGCTATGAATAGGATAGAAATATATTTGCGTTTCACTTACTCTCAATGGCACTATTGAGAGTAAGTGAAACGCGAATATATTTCTATCCTACACATAGCGCTATTGAGATGATGGTGAAATAGCCCCTAAGTTATAGGTTAAATAAATAAGTTGTAAAGCGCCCTTGGTGTGGTTTTCCCGCGAAAACGGCGCTATAGAAGTAATACAATAATAATTATTATTATGAAGCAACTTCTGAGAGAACGATATCTAAAAATAAAATAAAATCCTCCGTACATTGACGGTCCACCCTATTATAACTACAAAACAATGGTGTACAATAGGGTGGGCGGTTAGTTTTGAAAAAGGTCGGCGAGCAAGTTAGTGACAGGCCACCATAAAGTCGAGTGTCTGAGGCCTGAGGAACTATATCCGTACAGATAACCGACCGCAATAATTGAATCAGACCGCAGAAACACAAAGGAGATTGAATTACTTTCGATCGTCTCTTCAAAGCATTGTGGTGCTGACAGGCAAAGTCGTTCATAACAATGAAAAATACTAAAAATAATATTTTAAATAACATAAGGAAAAGCCAAATTTTATGTCTTGGGAAAAGTTACTTTCTTTATGGAGATTAATCAATACTTTGTTGTTAACCCTTTCGAACCGCAAGTATATCGTTAGTTCATGTTTTCACACATTAAGATTTGAATGCCACCTTTAAGAAAACCTCTTATCTGTATGGCAGTGGAGTGCACTCCATAAAGGCTGAAAAGCTGTGCATACTCTAAGAAAAATGAACCATAAGAAATAACTAAGAAAATTTAAAATGTTATTAGACGGAAAAATATTTATGTTAAGGTAGCATCACTTTCGATTTATTTTCGATTCATAACTTTGATCTTCAATTGAATCTTAGAATTCTTGATACTTTAAATAAAAACAGTTTAACCTTTTAGTTGGTTATTTTTTTTTAAATGTATGACAAAACAAAACAAAAATATTGTATACCTTTTTATTATGTACGTAAAGCCTAGTTTAAAAAAAAAACAGTTTTTTGTTTCTCCTATAAAGTTGCCAAAAGGACAAAATGGAAACGGTAATTTACTAATTACGGTGGCGACATTAAAAAAACACACAGATTTAAAGAATGTGTTCCTCCCTGTCTAGAGCGAATAAAAAATGTCTGTTTTCGTTTTTTGCGCGAAGTACTGGCTTGCACGCAAATTTTTTTTGTTTGGTTTGAGCTACTCGTTCAGGTGAGAGGCATGTTTATATTTTGAAAGGTGACGTTTTACGTGCACATATAATCTAACACCCTTCCCGCTTTCAGACAATAAATAATTTGAAATGTTTCGTGGTTCCTTCTCGCGTCCATTAGACGAAAATAAAACAGTTACTATGGCAATCCTTTCAAAACGATTCAGATTAAGCATATTAGTATCGTCTTAATTAATCCTAATAGAGACTGACTATTTATAACCCAATGAATAAGATGAACTTGGGAACGTTAAACATCAATTAAAAAGGAACGGATAACACGTGGTGTCAACGTCTGTTTCTTGCAAAAATCCTCCGACGCCGAATCGTTGGGGGTAATAAATTAAATCGGCATTCCCTGCGAGAGGGAAAGAGACGTCGATATTGGCATTGAGCACGTCTTCAAGTCAGAGGCGGATATCTTCACCGGTTTACGAAATATAAATTTCAAAATTGGAACTGATGTAGGTTTGTGTTGTATAAAAAGAATCTTTTCAAATCCAGACAAATGATAAAGTACATACCCTTTAAAATATTTTTCCAGTGAATTATTTTTATTCTATATTTGAAATGTGAGCGCACTTTTGTAGGACATTTTAATTTTCTTGGCAATTTGTGTTACAAATGGAAAGAAGATTAGTTAGAAAATCGTTTGGTCCAAGTTTTTAAAAACATGAATAACAAAAGCGTTTTTTTATTTTATTTTTAGAATGATACAATTGCGTAAAGTTAATTAGAGTTATTTTTGAACGCATATTGAAACAAACCGGTTAAAAGCGCGTGGAAATGGTTTTTTGTTGTAAAAATGTTTTACTATATTTTTTTTATCTGGCAATATGTAACATATATCTATGCCAATTCTAAAAAGATATCTCTCATTTACGATAATCACGAATTAAAAGATGCCATATATATGGTCAAAACTATAATAATACAATGAACAAAGATAAGATAAAGAGAATCGTATTATGTAATAATGTAATACCAATAAAGAAAGAGAGTAAAAATAAACACTCAATATACAGCACAAATGTTGATAATACTGATAATCAATGTTG
>JAHDVE020012129.1:0-18496 GCA_022606495.2 Halesus radiatus
AATGACGTGATGGTTAGTTAGTTAGTTAATGTATTTAAATTTCTTTATAGTGAATAAAGTTGATGTGTTTCGAAATTTTAATTGTTACCTATCGTTTTTTCATTAGAATGAGTTTTTAATTGATTTCAGAATCGAAATATTTGGAGTGAATTTGAGTGTATTCATTTTAAATCGAAATACTCTAATGAATATTTTGATCAACTTGGTATTTAGACATAATATATTGGAAACAATTTTAATCCAATATTTTCAGAATCGAAATTATACATTAGGTAGGTACACATTAAAATCATCTATATTTTAAGGATTTCTTGATTACGACCATCAATAAACGATTCTACAAAAAATAATATTCCTTCAAAGTAGGTACTTATTATTATATTTTTTTTTTTTTTATATGCGAAATGAGATTTACATAATCTTTCGAAATAATTTTCAAAACACATCAGTATTATTTATTTATTTATTAATTTTGGGATGTCAACAGTTAACATTATTTCATTTTGTACATGTATTGAGTAGTGTACCAAAAATATAACCAATTATGGATTTCCTTCTTTTGAATTTACCTAATAAGACAAGATATAAAGATAAAAATAAATTTTACTCAAAGTAACCAAATTATATGAAGCAAAAATTCGCTCATGGCAGGTATAAAGAAAATATTATTTTACGGGAGTTCTTATTCAGGTGGCAATTGAAGATATCCGCGTACAATGGCAAGATTACATATTATAATAAGACAGGATATAAAATAATTAAATTATTAAATTCATAACGGAATTATAAAAATATGAAAGAATAAATTATACGAAACAATAACAAAAAATCATCCATGATTAGTCAGAAAAACATTATTTTATGGAGCTCTTATTCAGGTGAATGCTAGTTCTTACATTACAAGGTTCACTCATACAAGAGGTAGAGCGGTGATTGGTTAAATGTCGTGACATAACTAGGGTCCCTCTTCCCACCGGAAGAATTAAATTTACTGAAATGCAAGGGGCGTCAAGTGACTCTAAATGCATTTGCTAATGATTTATTTATAATGCGTTGGTAATTATACTTATTATTATTTATTAATACTACTAACAATCCCAGGAATATTTGCAGTGTTACCTACATTGATGACAAAGAATCAAGGTTATTAGTGCCTTACACATTGATCAATCTCAGAATATTTGGTACCTGATAATGTTATCAATTTTTCAGATTGCAAGTCTGATTTAGCAAACTATCATGGTAAATAAAGTGTGGAGAATAATTTTATTCATACAAAGAGTTACACAGAGTGGTAGATATTCTCAGTATCGTCTTGGTGAAAGACCACCATTCAGAATCGAAACATAGCTGAAATTACTTTTGCTGTATTTGGTGACCAAATATGTATAGCTAGGTACTCCCCCACCATTCTCTACCCCATCTTCTTCTCCTCCCTGTACCCTTTAGCCTCAACAACCTCAATTGGGGATACCATAGTCTCACTGGCTCCGGTTAGCAAGGATCAGTTGAGATTCTTGTACAGTATTCACATAAAAAGAAAGTGGGAGGGGAAAGAGTTGGAAAAGAGGAAGGTGAGAAAGTACCTGGCTATACAGATTTGGTCACTATGCACGGCTGAAAGCCATTTCAAACAGCGTGCCGATTATGAATAGTTATCTTTCACCAGGGTGATACTGAGAGTATCTACCACTCTGGAACGTGCCTTTAGCGGATAGGTAATGCACTAAAGTTATGTTGGCAATATGCATTGTACTCGTAATAAATTATCAGGTGAGATGATTATTTATTTATTATGCCGACTGTCAATAGTGATCATTCGTTTCAGGGCCCCAACCTACGTCACGAGCTTATGAGCCTGACGAGTTTTTTTTCCCGAAAATGCATGTATAAACAAACCTTGTAATGTAAGAATCTTGAGGCAAACCGAAACGAACGAAGAACCGAATCCGAGGAATCAAGTCCGTGTGGCTGAATTCGGAATTGGAACCGAGTTTGTAAATTAAGTGGAATGACCCACCTCAATCATTCGCCTTCCCTGGCGGATTTTTTTTGGAAGCTGCTCAGAAAATGACTTTTTTTTTCTTAAATTTTAATAGAATTTCTTTGTAATATATTTTTAATAAATTATAGATATAGAAAATTTATAAAATAAATATCAGTTAACATGATTTTATTGCTTTTTTGCTCATTAATGAAAAAGTACTAAAGAGGCTATTACGTTTGTACTAACAGTTATATGCCTCGAATACATATAAAATCCAATACCATCTTATCAAGCCATTAATTCTGACTATTCGTATGACGTTACACGCAACAAATCATAGATTTTGTGTGCTTTGGTGGGCTTTGAAAAATTGAAACTTTAACCATGAATTATTTTAACCATGAAAACGAACTTTAAAAAACCAGTTTTTAAGTTAGAACGTCAGTATTAATAATTTTTTTAAATGGACTAGAGTTCCTTATTGTGATAAGCCAAAAGAAGTCTAAAAATAGGAAATTAAAGAAAATTTCTCACAATTTTTTAATTAAGTATTTATTCCCGTCTTTCTAAACCAACAGACCGAGCAAGAACGGCGAGCGGCGAGGCTTATAACTGATAGTACAAACCTAATAGCCTCTTTAACATTTTTTCATTTATGAGCAAAATAGCAGGAGTCATATGTAGATTACCTAATATTTATTTTATGAATTTTCGTTTTCTATAATTAGTAGAATATATTTCACAGTAAATCTACTGGACGGAAAGAAACAACGTACATTTCGGGGCACTAGAGGCGCTAGTGTAGCATGTTGCCATCACAAGCAGAAGCTGGGCGTATTGTATATTTCTATGGTATTTGATAGTACGTACTGTGACAGTTCGAATTAGCAAAATAAGCCGGCAGGCGGGAAGTGCGTATTTTATATTATTACCAATTACCATCTGTATTTTACAATAATTATCTTCCGACCTTGTGAGTGGTGAAATCCAAAACTTCTTGTTATTGAGTTTCTGCAGTGAATTTACTTTCTATTCAGTGTTATCCCAAACCATTTCTGCCGATTATTATTGTGTTGTAGCTGATAAGATAATGTTTCGTAATTATTTTTAAATTAATCATTTTTAGTGTTAGAGATTTATTACTATGAACAAATATACCAAATTTGACTCTCATTTACAAGATGTTAGCAGGACCTTGTCGATCGAGAATAATCGAAAAACTGAACATGTAAATTCATTTATTGAAGTTTTTGGTGCGATAAAAGAACTAATCCAAGATTCAGATCCTCTGCTTCTCAAGTATAAAGGCGTTCGGTTTTCGGGAAGTTATGCCAATAATATTAAAATTGTCGCCCCGGATGAATTCGATATGATGTTTTGTATGAAGTTGCCAAATGAATTGGACTTGGAGATTTTAAATTGCGGTTACCCTGCACACGTTCAACTTAAAGCAACAAATGTAGAGTCTTTTAAAAAGACGCCCCAGTGGAGGACTTACAAATCGTTAGAATTATGGATGGACAACAAACATTTTATTTTACAAACTAAGTTTCGCCAGTGGTTTGAAGGAAATATAATAAAAATACTGAATCAACAAAAAAATTCAATAACTGGCATTCCGACAATAACGTTTGAAGACAGTTCTTACAAACTTTCTCTGAAGAAATCTAAACCTGCATTCACCCTGAACGTGACGAAACTCTCAGACGAGGGGATACAGTTTGATATTGACATCGTCCCGTGTTTTTCCTTTGAGTATCCCATGTGGCCATCTATCGTTAAAATAAAATATGCCCATATGTTCGAAATAAAAGAATGGTTTGTAATAGCTAAACCCGTTGAGGCTGATGGCAGTTTCAAACGCCACCGGTGCTGGAGGATAGTATTTCCCGGACAGGAACAAGAACTTTTCAGTCATCACGACAATATGAAGATTGTTTTGAAACTATTGAAACGTTTCCGAGATATTCATAGACTGCCCTACATAAAGAGTTATTTTATAAATACTATTTTCATGTGGGAAGTACACACAAGAAATCAAAACTATTGGCTGAATAATACGGGCTTCTTATTCGTAGATATGCTGAGAAAACTCCACGAAAGAATAAAGAGTGGGGAAATCCTCTACTTTTGGGATAATCGTCTCAACTTGCTAGAGAAGGTGACCAAAAATCAACTGAAAGATGCTGACATAAAGCTCGAAAATTCTCTAAAGGATTTAGAAAACCACTATGCACATTTCCCTGGTATAATTAAAATCAAACTCGATGTGCCATTAACGGATCGCAAGTGGTGGGTGGGACCCAATAACTCTGATAACGCTATGTCCCCTAAGTATGCCGCAATTGCCGCGAACGTGCGTTTGTTGAATACGAAAAATAATTCCGGCTTGCAGAAGATCAATAATACTGAAACATAAGGTAGGTTGTATTAGGTATATCATGTTCAATAGTGAAATATTTATTTTGGTAATCACCATGTTTTGCCATTAAATTACCCTTCACTGGCTATGGCGTTCCAGGCGCACCGATTAATCAAAGTGTCATTTGCCACGGTCAAACTATAAACATAAACGTATAAACTATCACACAATTAAGGTAAGGACAGACTGGGCCCACGTATGCAACGTATGCGATCCTACGTTCCCAGGCCTACGTGCATACTTGTCCTACGTACGCAACCTTAGAGTAATAATATACCAAGAGACTTTTCTAATCTTCCCTAATAATAATACGAATGGTTGAAATACTCGCAAAATATAGCTCTCTCTCTCTCTTTGTGCTCGGTTTTATAAACATATGAGAAAGAGAGACAAACAATTTTTGTTCAAAACACTCATTTGTGGGAGGGTCTTAGCGGCTTGAAGCCAATTTCTGAAAACGCACGAACTTCACTTCGGTGCTATCTGTCAAACAAGTTGACGGTCGGAGTTCGATAAAAGTGAAATAATTACGTGAATTGAGTGAAATTGAGTGAAAATAAGTTATAGCTATATGTGCAATTATTGGGTGCTTCAACCGAAGTACCAAAGGCGCAGTTTTGTGTTATTTCACTTCAAGTGCGCTTTACTATAAATAAACTAAAAAAATAATTATTAAATAACTCCATTCAGTGATATTCCTACAGTGCTACTTTTACATTATATTTATTGACACTACCATAAAAAATATTAGGTGCAACATTTATTTATCTTTAATACATCAACCATTTTTGATGTAATGACTGCTAAAACTAATAAAGAATAATATTTTCAGATAATCCCAAACTCCCAAAATAGGACCTCGCCGCCTGCGTCAGAAAATCCGTTTATATTAAATGCCGAAATAGATGTTGTAAGTACCTATATAGTATGTAATAAAAATACCAATGAAGCTATTAAATCACAAATTAATTATTGGTTTTCATATTTACAGATTATGGAAAATTCAGATAGCATTGGACATCTAACGCCCGACTCCGTACCTGAAATCCAACGGAAAATATTTTTAAGACGTATTTTAGGTATTTGAGACAGTATTTTAATAAATTGACGTTGATTCTCAATCAATAGATTAAGACACTGTATCACACTACAATGCTTTATATTACTTTTCTTTTTAAACACATTTTTAATGTAACTTTATTTCATGTTATATTATGTACCAATAAATTTTATTGCTTATATTCCTTAAATAAATATAATATTACATAAATCGTTTTCAAGATTTACGACTGCCTACTTACTCACAACAAAATACCTAATTTATTTAATTTGTAGCAATCCTGTTAGCCATGGTAAGGCCACACCCCTGAGGTCACCCTTGGTCAAAAACTCGCTTCAACATCTCGCAAAGTGAGGTCTCTATATATTGTTACTCTAAGTACGCAACGCAAAGATAGGTAAGGACAAGCCTTCCAACGCGTGTGATTGGTGTTTCTAGGTGACGCATCACTCAGTTGATTTGATTATGTGTTTTCCTTGTTACTTATTAGAAAACGCACGCATATCTACTGTTCAGCTTTGTAATTATCATGTCTTGTAATTCTAAAAGTGATATACATTTTATCAACAAAACTAGCAATAAACGCACCAGCAAATCAATCAACAAACGTCAAAAACATAATCATAGACATCAACTCAAATCGTCGGTCCCATCCCCTCCACCTTCCACATGTCCCACGCCGATCTGGACAGCGCAGGTCGGCGTTGCGTGGGGGCGCGTGGGAATGCGTTGTGTGTGACAAGTGTGATTCTATAGCAACTATTTTCATATCATATCTATGAACTGTCAGTTGTCCAGATATCTTAATGCGTTGCGTACGTGGGCCCAGTCTGTCCTTACCTTAAGTGTAACCCAGAAGCAAAAGGACAACTTTTCAATATGTACTGTACCAGTCTGCATACCTCGGAGTTGTGGACCAACTATAATAAAGAAACTCTAAAAAGACTGGAAGTGCAATATAACAACTCGTACTGGTGCTTTTCGGACTCTCTGGTACTGCAGTGCAACTGAGATTTTTGCCCGGATTCGGAGCCCTAATAAAAAAATGCGACTAGCAAAGAGCGAAAACACCCTTGTGATGGCAGCACTGGACTTCTGGCTGGGTCCCATTTACAAGCGATTTAGATTTTTTTTTAAATATAGATATTTTTAAATTTCATATTTTATCTTTTTGTGTTTGTCCCTTACAATATTTTTATCTTTTGTTATATTTTGATGCACATATTATATTATATGTAACTCGTGGATTGCACCACCCTCTCCGAGATATGGAATAAACATTAAAAAATGTGTATATATGTATATAAAATAATAATATTTTGGCCTCAAGTCCAAAAGTATTTTTTGTATGAAACAGGGCGGGTTCCGGGAAGTTTGTTTCATCTCTGCTCGATGTTTATAAACATAATTTAATAACTGCTGGAACTTCGTGCCCTTTCAAGCGCCCGCATAAATAACTGGAGAGGTTGAATTGCTACTCCGCATTACACAAGTATTATTTCAAGCACAAACACAAAATCATCAAAATCAAGTTACTCTAAACAATCTTACTTTGCTTGTGGAAGGATGTTTAATTCGTTGCACATTATTTAACAAACATGCACGTCCCTATTCTTGCCTAATAGATAAATATATCGTATTGTAAAATGTTTGTATACGGCACTATATGTATATGCCAGGGAACATTTCTCCCTCTTCCTGTATCAATTGTGGTTAGGGTGTATAAATGTGGAGATAATCTTCTCTACCCGGTAAGCGGGCTGCCTATTGCTACCGTATGGCTTTTATTTAATTTATTTCAAAGAATTGCGAACTGTGTTTTATGTGCTAGCAGCACTTGCTGAACCCAATGGGTATAATGTTCACCCCTAATATGAAACTTTGAAACTTTTCGTATTCCGCGACATTCTATGTAACTATAAATATTTATCATCGCTCTTTGAGATATGTATATTAGACGGTCTATGTAAATTTAACGGTGTCCGAAATACAACTGTTAAAATTTTCGTAAATTTTTCATATTTTGTCATTTTTAGCTTTTTTAGGGTTTTTGTCAATTTTGACTGTGATAATTCGGCAAAGATCGTTATTTATTTTTTAAGGTAGACTTAATTTTTGGTAAAATTTTTAAGTTAATTCTGTCTCTGTAGACATATCCGAGATACGGCTGTTGAAAATTTCATACGTTTTTAATATTTTGCCATTTTTTAAGTTTTTAAATTTTATTCTCCGAAAGACTGATTTATTGAAAAGTTATGCCGTATTTTTTTAAAGTTGGCAACATTTTATATAATTAAAAATTAAAATTGTCTCTGTCGATTTAATAGTGTTTCAGATACAGCTATTCAAAATTTTGTACATTTTTAATATTTTGTCATTTGCGTAATTTGAAAAATTATTCCCATTAAAAAATATATTGAATTTTTTTCGGTGCAAATTGTTTTTTTTCGTTCATTAACCCGTCAAGTCTTTTTGGGAGATATTTCTCCCAGCCCGACCACGCACTCATAAAAGTCATGTTATCTCATTTTGTACTTTAGCGAGGTACCTACAACAAGAGAAATTTTATGTTTCTCTGACTCCATTGCTCTGAACACAACCGTATGGCAAGGCAAGGAATCCAAATAGCGAATGAAATGCTAGCTTGTGAGTGGCCGTCGGCGGATCGGCAGACGAGCACGCTCGCCGTCCGGTGATCCTATCCGTGTGTGAATTCCCTGCATAAAATGACCCAAAAAACCATGAAGACATATAAAAACCATGCATCTGGCGACACTGAGCTCAGCTGTTACTAGGAACTTGGAACTTTGGAAGTGGAAGTTTGGAAGGCATAGGTTATATCTATGGTCTGGTTTAGTTTTATTTATTTTGTTTTGTAATTCCAAGGTAATGCAAGAATATTCTTCGAACTTAAGAATATTCATGAATGATATTGTTGAGACAAAGTTTTACACATTTGAAACTTAAATTTCCAGTTTGCGAGATGGCATCTGCTTCGAAAAAGTTGAAGCTGACGAATGAGGGAAAACCTGATGAAATTAAAAGTGATTTTATTGAATCCATTGAAAAAGACAGAATTTCTGCTGGAAAATCCGTGATTGATTTCAATTACAAAAAGACACGGGTCCGGATCTTATCAAATGAATTAGAAATGCCGAAAGACGCCAAAGGTGTTGTTTATTGGATGTCTAGAGATTGCAGAGTTCAAGATAATTGGGCCATGTTATTTGCTCAAAAACTAGCATTGAAAACTAATGTTCCTCTGCATGTGTGTTTTTCACTGCTGCCGAAGTTCTTGGATGCTACCATGAGGCATTTTGATTTTCTACTAAAAGGTAGCAATTTTTTGTACTAGTTTTTAATATGTTTTTCCCATTCTCTCGTATTTTGGAGGTAATATACTAAAAAAATGGGAGAATTTTTAATCTTACGTGTTTAGCCACTTATTTACTTTCAAAATGAATGTAAAATAGAGTATTTTTTTACAATTTTTTACTAAAATTTACAACTGCAAATTTTTTGTTCCAGGGTTGGAAGAAGTTAGTAAAGAATGTGCGAGTTTAAACATCAACTTCCACTTGCTGGAAGGAAGCGCTGGTGAGGTATTACCGGCGTGGGTCACAGAACATAGGATAGGAGCGGTGGTGTGTGATTTCTCCCCGTTACGGCAGCCCTTGTCCTGGGTCGAGGATGTGAAGACCAAGATCCCCAAGGATGTTCCCCTGATCCAAGTGGACGCGCACAATGTTGTCCCGTGTTGGATCGCCTCCCCCAAGTTGGAGTATTCGGCGCGCACTATCCGAACTAAGATCAATTCTAAGTTGGATGAGTATCTGACACCATTTCCACAAGTGATGAAGCACCCATTTAAGAGTGATTTTGCTCCAAAGGTAATCTTTCATTGATATCAAACAATTTAATACTATAATATGTGCTGAGGCTGACTCGCTCATCTGGCATGTTGTTTAGTCGTTCAAAAATTCCATGTCATTGTGTTAATTTTAAGCTGTAATATCAAATAAGGTTTTTTGTTGATCTTTCTATGACTATGCCAATTTAGTTCTTGGCTCATATGCGCAGAATTGTAAAACTTTTCGGACAACTGCTGCCAACCTTTCAATGTTTTGTCATTTTCTTGCATTTTCTTCTATCTTCTTTTATCTTCTTCTATCTTCTTCTATCTTCTTCTTCTATCTATCTTCTTCTAATAAACTTCTTCTATCCATCTTCTTCTATCTATTATATAAAGAAGAATCTCCTGGGCGGTCAGTGTGTGCTTGTTTTGTATACAAATCTGCAGTTTTATTTCGAGCTTTATGAAATTTTGCACACTTGACTTTCAAAACAAGAGAAAAATTACTAGGGGTAGGGATTATAAAACTTCACTCCAAACTATTAACAACCCCGGGCAACGCCGGGGGGTACTTCATTATGAATAATTTTGGTTTTTGCTTCATGAAATGATGGAAAACATTTTTCCAGGAGTTCAAAATTTGTTTTGAACACAAGAGAATATTAATAATATGTTTGTTAACTTATTGTATTAGGTCTGATTATAAAATATCTTTTGGTTTTAGGTTATTGACTGGAAGAAGGCGTTGGAAACTCGTGATGTAGATAAGTCCATAGTTCCATGCTCTTGGGCTACTCCGGGAACCAAGCAGGGATTGAAGACGCTGGAGAAGTTCTGCACCATTGGGTTGAAGATATTTGGAACCAAAAGAAATGACCCTCTTGCTGATGCCTTGAGCAACCTTTCGCCATGGTTTCACTTTGGTAAAAAAAACAATACTCAAAATAATTTTAATGTGAATGATTATTAAGACTGCGTATATTGTAAGTACTGCATAAGATTCGATTTTAAAGAGTGGGTATCTTTAGTGTCAGAAGCAACCACCAGGAGGTGTATTCGACTTGCAGTCATAGTTACAATATATGCCACGTGTCGCCCATATCGCATTTTGAAGTTAATAATTTGCCAAAATATATTAGGTATGTAAAATGGTTTGAAACCTGACTTATAGTGACCACAAACAAAAAACCATTTCCTAGTGCCTTCCGGAACGAAGGGAGGTATGGAAAGGACATTGAAAGCTCATTTTACATACTCTTCGAAATTATTATTCCTTTCCGAATAGTTTTTTTTTTGATATGCAAACATTGACAATATACATTTTATCATTATTCAACATGATGGTACAAGTAAAAAAGATAAATAACTTTTTCAAAATTTCAACATTTATAGGTAGTTTTCAAGCAAAAAAAGAACAAAAAATGGAAAAATATTTTTGTATAGGAAAAAATGAACAATGGAATTTCGAAAAAGTTACTTATCTTTTTTACTTCTACCACCATATAGAATCACTTTCCGAAGTTACTGCACTCTTACCTCCGAACACACTGTAAAATGAACTGCCCTTCGCTCTTTATTATCATTATTAAAGCCCAATCTCCAAGAATACCCTCCCCGTTCTATCAATTAGTATTTTACGTCTTAATTAACACCTTTTCCCACAAAATCCTAGTTTTATGAGATGTTTCCATGCTCACTCTCTGTGGCAATCTAAAATTATATCTATCACCAATAGTAATTCACAGGTTGCCTTACATTCTGATTTGCTACACGTTCAAATGTTGTATGTGTAAAACGGGCTTTTTCGCACAGAATTGTCAATTAACCCCAGCGATTTTCGATAGTTCTCGTGCGAAATACTAATAAGCCATTCGAGGTCTGATTCTCAGCTGTGACAATATATTTTTTTAAATTTAGTTTTTTTTTTTAATGTTATCTATGTGTATTATCAATAGTCTTTCAAAATATATTTATTTTTATTTAAAATTTTTATTCAAATGTTATTTTTGGTGCAAACTTTAAGCTTCACAAAACCTACAATTACGAAGGCTGTCCGTAAAATAAGGTCTCCAATGCTTTTTCGCAGGGTAAAACACGTTTATTTGCATTAACATATACAATTTTATACTCTTCCTCCGCGTCACCCAGTTAGCGCACGACATATTATTTCAGCTCCTCGTCGGTACTGAAATTCATTCCACCCAAGTGTTTCTTCAATTCAGGGAGGAGATGATAGTTACTTGAGTTGTCCGGGTTGTAAGGGTGTGTGACAGTATTCCATCCAAATCGAGCGATGAGAGAGGTTGTTGCACGGGCGGAGTGGGGACGACCGTTATTATGATGCAAATGCACTCCCTTTGTCAGCATGCTCCTTCTTTTGTTTTGAATTGCACGGTGAAGGTTCTTTAAAGTCTGACAGTAGCCATCGGCGTTTATTGTTGTGTCGGTAGACATGAACTCGCACAACAATAACCCCTTCCTGTCCCAAAACACGCTTGTCACGTCAGTTTGCCGGCATACAATTTTGATTAAACTTCCGCGGCCTTGACAGAATCTGAATGACGCTACTGACGGGATTGTTCCTTTGTCTATGGTGTCGTGTAGTGTACTCGGGTCTCGTCCTCAGTCACAATTGAGTCCAAGAGTTCCTCGCCATCGGTGTCGTAGCACTCAAGGAATTCATAGGCTGATTCAACCCGTTGTGGTTTATGATCTTCGGTGAGCTTTTTGGAACCCATGCCACAAACCTTGTGGTATCCCAAATGTTCTTTCAAAATCTTGTCAATAATGGTCTTACTGATATCAGGGAGCACGTCACAGAGCTCCCGAACCGTTACTCGTCGATCTGCAAGCATTTATTTTTCCACTTTGGCAATTGTTTCATCTGAAACCGATGGCTGTCCGGCACGCTTTTCATCATGGACGTCTGTACGTCTGTTTTTAAATTCTCTGTACCATTTGTGCACGTTTTTCGCTCTCATACACTGTCCGTACACTTCACGTAGCTAAGAATGAATGTCTACTGGGGTTTTGTCCCTTGCACACAAAAACGCCTGGCGGGTGCGGCGGGTAGAAGTTCCATCGCGAATGGTTGCCACGCCGAGACTAAGCGTCGTAGAGAGTGCAGCATGGTGGGGATTTGGAGTGGAGGAACCAGGCTACACGCCAGTATTGCCGGATCGTGTGTAAAATCGTTCCCCGCGATTGCAGCACCTTGGACACCTTATTTTATGGACAGCCCTTGTACAATACCCCATGATTTTTTTACGACTCTGCATTAGTAGTATAATAATGCATAAATTTACTTCAATAATTGAAGTAATTTTGTTTAATGCCCATTTTTGAAAATGATATTATTTTACACAGATAAAATAATTTATTAGAATGACATAATCACGCAATACTAGACCCACAATGTCGGGCATAGGTCCGATAGGCAAGACGGTTCTCCGGTGAATGAAGCTGGAGTGTGAGCGTAATACGGTAATACGCAAGATAGAAAGAGCTAGTGCTACCTAGTTTTAATTTAGAATAAAAAGGCGTAAGTGACTATTATGAAAATATTTAATAAAACACGACATATTCAAAAAAGATCAAATATCTCAAAGCAATGACTTGAATGAATGAAAGAGGAACGGCTGCGTGGCCTGTTTCATACAAAACTTAATTTTGGATTTGAGGCCAAAATACTCACTTAAACCTAATGATCTTTTTTTTTATTAAAAAGTATAATAAATATCTAGTACGGGTTAGGTTAGGTTAAGTAATTTATTTATTTTTGTTTAGCATTATATTAGCATATAGCATATTAAATTTCGTTTGAACCAAAAATAAATAAAATGGTTCTCATACGTACTAGATATTTACTGAACCTTTAAGTAAAAAATATATATCATTCAGTTTGGATGGGTATTTTGGCTTCAAATCCAAAATTAAGTTATCTATGAAACAGGCAGCACAGCCTTCTTCTTAAGTAGCATTTAAAGAAACACTACGAATTTTTTCATAGCTGTAACATATTAAATAACAGAACTACACCTATTTTTATTATTTTCGGAACATACTATGCTTTTTTTTTCTATCGAGGGAATTTCATATAATTACATTTTCGACTAAGCGTCTGATTAGAGATTATCTCCAAAAATAAAATAGAAATATTTTTTAACTGCATGAAACTTACATTTTTAAGGTATGTTAAGTAAATATGTCCATAGAAATTCTGAATTCTGAGGCTTAACCTTTGGAAAGCCGAGCTCTCATGGCCTAATATTTCTGTAGTGTGCCGAAGGTAACATTTTTTCACTATCCGCTGTGCACCGGCTGAGTCTATTTTCGTATAACTTATTTGTTTTTTGCAAAATTATGTTTTTGTAAATTGTACCGTCTTACCAGACAAGTAATGTGTTTAGATATTTATAAAAAATGTATATATCTGTCATAAGTTACCCCAGAATAGCTACTTATATTCTAGATACGTACGAAAAGAAAGTCTGTTTTTATGTTGCCCATCGGATACGCTGACTTTCAATGGATACAAATTTTGCGTATCCGATGGGTATTCTCGGCGCAGTAGAGGTTAAGCACCCTGTTTAAAAATGATTTTCTATAAAGTTTCTGATAAAGAGATTGAAATCCTTAGATGATATTCCTCCATAAAATTGTTTTACTACCGTAAAAAAAAAATTCAATATTTTTACTGACCCATAAATACATATATCGTTTTTGTAAAATTCTATGTGTTTTTTTTGCCTTATAGACCGGTTAGATGTGAATTCAATTAGGATGCTATAATGATCAGATAACTATATTAGGTATTAAGATGTAGTGTTGTACAACTGCTGATTGTTTAAATTTTAAATTTTTAGGGCAACTTTCTGTCCAGAGAGCCGTACTTTGTGTACAGAAATACAAGTCAAAGCATACCGAGAGTGTGAGTGCTTTCTGCGAAGAAGCCATCGTCCGACGAGAGCTGGCTGATAATTTCTGCTATTATAATGAGCACTACGACAGTTTGAAAGGTGCCAGCAACTGGGCCCAAACTTCTTTGGATTTGCACAGGTAAAATAATATATTTATTATTTACAACCACTCACACAATGTACTTAAATATCGTCTTTGCCTAGGACCACAAAACTTGGTTTAAAATAGCTTTAGCTATGTTTAGTAGGTAGGTCAAAACAACCAACTGCTCATTTACCTCATTCCCAGCTATCCTCTGTCCTTCCTCCTTTTCACATATTCTTTCCTTTATACAGTACTTATTTATTTAACTTAAAATAGTACACACATATATGTACAATGGTTACATATGTTTTAATGTAAACATATAACATAATATAAACAAAAATTATTAGTAATTAAAGTTACAAGCTACATTTAAAAGTTACAAATTAAACTTTACATATTACAAAAAAAAAAATTTACACTTCACCTGTTATTTCGTTACTTCTTTCTTAAATTTACATTTATGTTTTCCATAGGGTACCATGGTCTTTTTTGCTACCTTGGAAAATGGGACTCTTGTGCGATAATCATATTAAAAATCACACGGCATCCCTAAAGATGATATAGGCCTTGAGGGAAATTATTTCCTCCTTGGTCTCCTGTGTAAAAAAAAAAAACGCCAGGACTGTAAATGTAATTAAAATACAATGTTTGCTTATAAATTTGGTGTTTAAGGCTATGTTGTTACCCAATGATGCTGCACGACAGCTGTTTTTGATGAAGTGTTTAGATAATTTCCATGTTATTTATCACAAAATAAAATAAACAATGTGTTCTTCTAAATGCTGTGTTATGAAAATGTGTTAGAATGTGTAAAATAATTTTGTAAAAATATATTTACACAACCTCTAAACACTTTTTTAAGTTTTCATATATCCTTAAATTCTAAATGCAGGAGAATTATAAAAATATTCATTGTAACAACATCCATGATGTCTAAATACCGAACTAGTCGGATTATTTAAAAAGCCACTAAAACATTCCGTAAATAATTAAAAACAGTTTTTTAATATTACGACAATTGTCTTGGCCTCTCGGTGCCGAGCGAATATGCACATTAATATGTTAAAAGATTATCCAACGAAAGCATCAAAGTTATAATATATAAAGAGTTCCTTGCATTATATCGAGTCAGTACGAGAGTGGACCTCGAGGTGATACGACTTCTGATTTTTCAAGCAAAAGTTACGTAAACATCTAGGCACATCAGAAAAAAGGTCATACTAACGGCAAATCATTATGTTATTATGCATCATTGCAGAAGCAAGTTGAATTTTTTACGACAGCTGCCGTTTCGGTCGGTATTATAGTCAGTGGTGTAGAACATAACAGAGTTCACCCACGCTGGAATCTTATTCATATGGTCGTTTTATACAACAATAAAAAAATCATACAGATTCCTTACAGGTCGTCTTTTTAAATGGTTTTGGTACGGAAAAAAGGACTTGTTTTATTTTTGATACCTATTTTCGTTCAGTTTGGGCTTAATATTTGAAGTAGCAGTGGGCGAAGCGGCTCGGTTTAGCGAGCCGGATCACTAAATCAGCTCTCTGTAATGTTCCTTTCCCCCGCTCCCTCGCCCCTCCTAAATCTTTTAAAATATTTCGGCCTGCAAAAGGGAATCCCAATATTATTATTATTGGGATCCCCCTTTCGATCAAACGCTCACCCAAAAAAGGCCCAACATCACATCATCAAAACTATCTGGTGTTTGTTTTTAATTATAATCTATAAAAAAAGTGTTTTTGTTAATATGTTGTACTTTTTGTTATTCATTAAAAATCAAATTGGTGTGTCGTGTTAACTGTCTGGAACAATAAACAAAGAACAATTATTAATTGTGCCATAAATAAGTGTATCCAAAATTTAAAAAAAAAAGTATTGTGTTCCGAAAATAATCGTTGAACATTGTGTGTTATACCTTCAACAAACATTATTATACCTATGTAATTACTCAATACTAAGATGTATGTCAGAAGTCGGAATAACAGAAGAGAATGTATGAGGCGTTGTATGAATGTGAATGAAGCAAAAAGTGTATGCCAAGATCGAGTTGTGTGGCGGTCCGTCCTCTCTGCCTACCCCTAATAGTGATTCAACGATTTTCCAAAACCATTTTCTTCACTGCTTTGATGTTTTCTTCGTTTGTTGACTTGGTTGCTCCAGGACACTCATTGTCATTAACATCTTCTCGGCCTTCTGTAAAGCGCTTGTACCACTTATAAACACTTTTTTGAGACAAAGTAGACTCGCCGAATGCCACAGTCAACATTTTAAGTGCGTTGGAGCACTTTATTCCATTTTTAACGCAAAATTTAATACATATTCTTTGAACCATTTTTTTCAGAAGTAAAAAATCGAAGAATACGCAAAAACGTGACTAACCTTTCCAGTTGTCAAAAACAAACCACTAATCCAAAATGGCTGATAATGCTAACATATGATAAACATATGTGTACCAACATAACAAAAAAAAAATTCGATAATTGAATGTACACAGCCCGCGAAAATTCCCTTTTCTTTTGAACACACCTCGTATGAAGCATGTAGATTCATGATGAGTTAGAACTACTAATAGTGGTATATATTTTGGTTTATTTCTAACACTCTTTTAATTAAACAAAAACGTGGCGAGCAATTTCGGCCAATTTCCTTAAACACGTGACGTTAATGTGATGACAATGTAGCTGTAAACATGTGACGAAATGCCCTTCTCTCATTGGTCGATTTGCAGTAAATTCAAATGGTTAATAACAAATCTTGAGTAAGTTTAGTTAATCAACACTTATTTTAATTTCCCCTTTTTAGTAGATTTAATGATATTAGGTTTTTCATCCCTAAAAATATATATTAAAAAAATTTCAATGAAAAATGTGGTATTTTAAAGCGCCCTTGAGGTGATTGTCCCACGAAAACGGCGCTATAGAAGTAATCCAATTATTATTATTATTATTATTATTACTATTATTATTATTATTCATGTCCAATTTTCCCAAAATACTGGAATAAGCCCACTTTGGAAAAATACCCCCCGTATATGCAAATATTTATGAAATCGTAGATATCAAAATAATGATTGTGTAAAGCAAAAATCCATATGGATCCCGATATGGTTTCTATGTTGAGATCGGTATGGAAATAAGTATTGTGCACAATTAATAATAATAATTGGATGATTTGTATAGTGCCGTTTTTGTGAAAAATCACCTCAAGGGCGCTATACGAACCCCTCGTCTCCAGAGAGCTTAAGCAAAATTGTCTACTAGTGTGACTCAAGAGCTCAAGTAATTAACAACGGGAAATATAAACAAAAATAACATTGTCATAATTAGCTATGATAGAAGTTATTGAAGGGAATCACAGATTTTAAAAGAAATGATATGGAGTAAGATGAACAATAAATGTTAGAAATTGTAACATGGTTTTTCATGGCGATATTTGGTGGTTGTTGTCGAGTTTTTAAGAGATTTTTAGTTTTGGGTTTTAGTTTTTTCTTCTCTTTTGAAGTTTGAGATTTTGAAGTCACTGAACGACTTTTGTTATGATCGAAACTAGACACGTCTACGCCCACGGGCGTAGATATATATGTATATATATATATATAACCGATTTTTGATTTTTTTGATTTTACGGATTCTTTCGTAATCCTCTAACTAGCTGGGGCGTATACAAATACCCCTCATGTGTTCTGGCTAACTAGTACTCCGGCCACTTTGGCCTTATTGCTATTACCATCTGATGGTTTTATTTAAATTGACTGAATTTATTAATTACATTTCATGACTTTTAGGGAAAAGATCTTAACTGGATAAAAAACCCTAAAATATATATAACCGATCTACAAGATTGATTATATATTCCTTTTTTTTTTTCATAAGTTTAACTCTTTTCGAGGTATAGCGCGGAGAAGGTGTAGCAATGAATTCGTTGACGGGAAAAAGCTGTATAAACTGGAGAGCAAAATGCATAAGTAAAGTACAACACAGATTATATAATATAAACATTTTACTCTCAGATCATATTTTAATACATTTTATACTCTGTTTATTTTATTTTTTACGTTAACTTCACACGGGAGGCTATCTTTGAGGATGCTGTGTGGAGGGTTTACTATTACTCAGTTAATTACGAGTATATAGAATCTTTTTACCTATTACCTGTGAGTTTTTT
>JAHDVE020012130.1:0-29139 GCA_022606495.2 Halesus radiatus
GATACTTTTTCGTACTTGTCTGGCTCATTCATTGCGCCCGAATTAAATTATTGACAATTTATGTTGACCACCTCCGGAACGGTTTAACCTGACTGTTAAAACTCAACTCAATTTGTAATAGCATTTATTATAGCTAAAATACTAAATGGTCCATTTCAGTGGCGTCTTCATCGATCCTCTCCTTGGCAGCGGCGTCGCGCCTCACGGTGGAACTGCACCCGGACGACTACTACCCGGATGTGCCGTTCCCCAAGGACTTCAAGGTGCGGCGCAAGAAGAGGCGTGGGCCGGACCGCGGGGCGGCGTTGCCCTTCAGCTGCGACATCTGTCGCAAGGGGTTCAAGTGCGCAAAGGGCGTGCAGGCGCACAAGAGCACCAAGCACGGGGTCGAGGACCTGAGCTGCTGCTACCCGTGCGAATGCTGCGAACTGGTACATATGAACATTCGTTTTCACCATTTTTTTTTATTTAATTAACTCCCACAGGAGATCCTGAGGGAAATAATATTGTGTCATCGGGGATTCTGCATAGGGGGTCATATTGAAGAAAGAAAAAGTGGGAGGGATGAAACACACAGGACGACAAATCATTCCACATCCGAGCTGTTGAACACAAGAACGAGTCATGTATATGTGACAAATGTTAACCATGTTCAAATGTTGGGCGCGCTTTTGGCGTGTTTCCTGACTGCACCGGTGCCAAAAGGATCAATGATGCTATTTCTATGAAGCATCTTCCATTGAAGTACCGCTAGAACAAGGACAGCATTCTCACCCGACTTCCGTACTCCGAAGTCTGCGATGCATTTGTTAAAATAGCGGAAACCGTTTCCTAGTTAAAGTTATACTTTTTTCGACTTTTTTGATGTATGTATATCTCACCTCGCTTTTTCCCTTCCAGGTGTTCCTGCTGAAGCGCGACCTCTCCCAGCACATCAACGAGCACCGCAACACGTCGGGCCTGCTGCCGTGTCCCGAGCCGTCGTGCGACGCGGCGGAGGCGGACGCCCTGAACCTGGCGCGTCACAAGGCCCGCCGCCACCCATACCTCGGCACACTCGGCAAGAGCTGGTTCCACACCTGGGGCGATAGGTAGCCGCAGATCTGCAATCAACGTTCAATATCACACTTCCATTATTATGCAGTTCGTATTCATCATTCATCTAGGTTCAAATCTGATCGGAATAGAGCGTTACGTTGCACGTTACGATTAGCTATTAGACGAACGCCTTCAGATCTCCGACATTCAATATCACGCTTCATGATTATCAGTATTCAGTTTACTTGCAGTATTTCACTATTCGTCAAGGTTCAAACCTGTTGGCAATAGACCATTAGTTTTTACCTGGGCTCTCTCCGGAAAGACTGGTTTCTGTCCACTTTCCGATCTCCTAGAATTAATCACTTGATTTTCAGTACATATTCAATTTGTTCGCGGTAATTCATTATTCGTCAAGGTTCAAATTCACTCTTTGTGCCTTTTGTCGTAAGTGAACATCATTACGATAAAGAAAATCAATTGATAATTTATTTTCACATGTTGTAAACATGTATTTTTAATTTTCACTCTATATAACGACTAGTGTCTTATTTATGTAAAATAAATAGATATAACTAGAACAATATTTAACATAGTTTTCTAAATGTAAGGGTTTTTGTTTAATGAATATTTGCATTATTTGAATGTTCTGTAGAAAACAACCTTCTCTTACAAACTACATATCGCTTGGTTCGGATGAAAAATGTCAAATTTTTCAGAAAGGACAATAGGTTTTCTCAAATGTTGAATTATGTATACTGTCTTTAAAAATTTTGTTACAAAAAAAAACTAGATTTGACCTATGACATTCTTCTAGAATTACATATTTCCATATTTTTTTAGACTATCATCTAACGTCGTGTTTCTAATTGCGTCCGTTTTGTTGATAGGAGAACTCTATATCGCTGTATTTTTTTCTTCGAATTTTTGGTGTTCATTTTGAGTTGTGAATAACCAGGCACTTTCCCACCTTCCTCTTTCCCATCTCCTTTCAGCTTCACAATATTTCCCAATAGTTTGGGATGCCATAGTCCCACTGGCTCTGGGCCATCGGGTACGGTACGGTATTCTCATAAAAATTAATAATAATGATTGAAACATTGCTTTAAATAGCTTTAGTCGTGTTTGGTGATTAGATCTGAATCGCTCCCTTCAGCCTCGCGACATAGCTCAATTGGGGGTGCCGTAGTCCCAATGGCGCCGGATAGTTGGGACTCTTATGCGATATTCAAACAAAACAAAAAAGTATCAATAATTAAAAAAAAAAAAATTACATTATCTTCACAATGGAGGCCCTAAGGAAAATAATTTCTCTTGGGGTTGGAGTTGAGGGATTTTTTAAGGAAAGGAATGAGAGTAAGTTCTGGGAAGGAAAAATGTATGAGGATGGGTAGGAATCGGGGGGTCAGTGTGTCTAGGAGTGACTGACGTATTAATCCATTCCCACTGGTGCATAGAGATGAAAATGTAGTTCTGGTCCGGTAAATGGTATGAGGGGTGGGTAGGAATCTGGAGGTCAGTGCGTTCAGGAGTGACGGACGTATGAATTCATCCCCCCACTGCGGTGCAATGCGATGACGGATCGGAAGAGTCCGACTGGAGAGGCCAGAGGCCGTTCGCAATCCGCCCCCAAGACCTGGACAAACCTCACGCCTTGAACCCTGGCACCTCTGCTAAGTCACCTACCGTGGAGAACAGCGAACCACTTGGGGTGATTTATGGCAGAGGCGTTGGTTATCCTCCCATCTTGAAAATCATATTTTTTAACTTGTGGCATTTTTCTTCCGGATTAGCGATATGTTAATTTTGACATTATTTCAAGTGCAATAAATTATTATTTTTTTTTTTTAACATCCGCTGTGTCCAATTGCCCGTGGCTAAGTTTTACATCCAAATACGACATATAATGTGGAAAAATTAGACTTTATTTGACTTCACCCAGTATATATTTACCGGCCAAATCCTACCTTATAAATACAACAAAAGACGGAAACTTTTTAATAATTAATATTTAAGATACGTTATTAATCTGTTGAACGTCAACGCGCACTATGGCGTCATTTCGGAACGGTCGCGTTCTCAGAGGATTTTGAGTCTTAACCGTTTTAGTGCTGTACTGATTTTGCAAGTAGGCGCGTAAACAGCTATTGATAATTTGTGTTATTAGTAAATAAATTTGATGTTAACTAAAAATGCAATAACCTGGACAAATATCAACCAAACTTAATGATTCTTTTTGATATTAAATGTAAAAAGAATTGTATCCCATGCATCTAATAAAAAGCTAAAACTGCTAAATAATATATAGAGAAAAAAAAAAAAATGATGTCATAATTGTGATTTCCAGTGCAAAGGTCATGTGGTCCTGTCTTACAGAGGGCGCATATGAGGAAAATTCGCTTTCTATTAGCATTCTATTATTGCGATGGCCAATAATCGCACTTCCGTCATCACTGTCTCCATTTATCAGATCGAAGGGCTCATCATCCGTAATGTCACCGTCCTTTGATACATCGACCGCGATAGAACTAAGATCCGACATGGTGAAATATATCTTTTTTAATTTATTATAACCGGCAAACAATGTAGATGCCAACTGTAATACACCGCTCTCAAATGGAACACGTGCTCTTGTAAGGATCAACAAACGCATACTAAGCGCTTCGTCGTAATTTTCGTGGCTAACGCTTGCAGCTCCATAGCGCTGCACCGCACTCTAACAGTTAAAATATGTTCGTACAATACTAAAATAAATATTATTCGATTGGCAAAGGAATAATACTACGCTTAAAATATTCTCGTTTGACGCGCGCGGGCGCCAACTGAAAAAATAAATAATATCTCGTCATCGATATCGGAGTTCCGCGCCGTTGTCCGTACACGAGTCGCTTGTTTTTTTATAAATGAAAAGAACAGTACAAATATTTTATTTGCAGCTCTTTTGCCTCTAAATATATAGAATTATACCGGACAAACTACTTATGATGTATACCTACATATATCGTATTTTAAAATTTTTGATGTACAGTGCCAGGGAACATTTCTCCCTCTTCCTGTGTCAACTGTGGTTAGAGGGGCATAAATGTGGAGATAATCTTCTCTACATGCATACCTACATAGAATTTTTATAAATACATACATGTGTGCATTATCCGGTAATACGGTACAATAATAGTACTGCTAATCCTGTACAAATCTCAAGTACATCCAACAATTGAATTTAGAAGTCACCTCTGGGCTGGAGCTCTCAAATACTTGTTATACCTCCGCTCTTGATTCTGTGCAATATATCATTCTATGCTGGGTCTGTTCTAAAGATATTTCAATTTTCGCTCTTGTGAGGTGTCACATGAAAAAATTAAAAATAAATTTACGAAAACATCGTTTTGCTAAAAAGGCAAGTGAGTAATTACGAAATTACATTCAGCTGGCGCACTGCGAGCCAAACGCGGCAAATGCTCGGTTTGTAGCGATTTTTCAAGAGGTTAAATCCATATTTAAATAAATTGTGTGATTCATTTTGAGTTTATTATGAAAAATTATTTGTTTTACATGCTGACATACTACTTGGCTGAGGTGTTGAGAACTTGCCACACGTCTACAATGGCGAACCAAGGCTAATCCTTGCCTTTACTCATAGGTTATAGTATCGAGGCAGATGGGCCTTGAAATTATTAGTGTGCTGTTCGCATCGACGCACAGCGGCGCCCTGCCTTTGTTTCTGCCTACACACCAAACGCATTACTTTCATTGCATAGTCGGTGCAGTTTGGTCGTGGCGAGGCGACAGTCTGCACGCAAATACACCATATGTGTCCCTTTATTTCTATTGTCTATGGGCGTACCAATTGGCGTAAGTTACTCTAAGCAGATGCAGAGGAGTTGTGTGTTTAGGTTGTTTACGCCAAATTTTAGCCAAGTGGTCGCTAGGTAAGGTTGGGAACAGGGGATGTCTCTTGTATTTTTATATCATTTTAATAACACCAATAATTTTGTATTGTTCCACTGTAGAGACAAACCGATAGAAGTGTGTTGTTTACGTGGCCGTCTGTCAGACGTAAGCTCAATTTTTCTTTACTTCTCATGAAATCACACTTATAGGGTATTATTTAAAATATATGTATTACGCATAATACAGTTTTATCAGATCATGGAACTACATAGTATTTTACCCTTCGAATTCGAGACCTTGTTGTATTTTACGAAGTTTATGCTAACGGGTAGCAAATTGTTTTTCAAAATGCTTTACTTCAAGAATTTAATAGAGTTTATCCTTTCTTAAATGGAATGCAATTCTTCCCCCTTCAACAGAATTATTCCACGCTGAATACAGTTCTTCCCTATTTAAATACGATTCTTCCCCACTCGAATAAAAATTTTTCACGCTGAATGCAGACAGTACTTCCCTATATATATTTTTTTTATATTTATTAATTAGTTTACGTATTATGTTTTTTAACAGTAATTATACAATTTGTTTTCACTTTTTTTGTTTGATGTCTCTCTTCTATAGAATCGGACGCTTGTGTTTAGAAGAGTTTATATTTAAATACAATTCTTCCCCGCTTGAATTGAATTCTTCCACGCCGAATACAATTTTTCCCCTTTTGAATCGAATTATTCTATACTGAATACAGTTCATCCCTACTTGAATACAATTCAACCCTACTTGAAAAAAAATCTTCCACGCTGAATACAATTCTTCCCCCACTTAATATATTTATCCCACACTGAATACAATTCTTCCCCACTGAATAGAATTAATCCACCCTTAATATGATTACTCTCTACGTGAATGGAGTTACGTAATGTATATTACCTTGTTCAATAGAATCTAACTCGTCCCTACTTGAATGTAATTATTCCCTTGTCGAATTAAGTTCTTCCATATTCTAACTCATTTGTTCCATTCTTCACTGAATGATTTTTCGCTAGCTGAATAGAATCATTCCCTAGTTGAATGGAGTTGCGTATTACCTTATTCAACGGAACTGTTCATTACTTGAATGGAATTATTCTCTCATTGAATAGAATTCTTCAACACGGAATGATTTTTCCCTAGTTGAAGAGAATTATTCCCTAATCGAATTAATTTCTATTTTATTGTGTTTTTGTCATGAAACCTTTCTTAATTTTTTTAAATAATTTAATTTAGAAAATTGGTATATAAAGTATTTATGTGGACATATGGAAAACATTATGAATAACTACTCTCTTTACGTAAAGAAATACAGTATTACGCATAATGAATGATTGTGTATTTATTTTTGTCATATTATTCTTATATGTGGTTTTACCACACATGCGCTCGGGGATCTCATTTCGACTGCATTCAGTCCACTTTGTTCCTTTCCCTGCCAGTTCCGTGTCTCACCGCCATGCATCAGGGTTGGCTTTAGCACTCCATTTTGGACTGCTAGCTTCGCTTCTTTGCCAATTTTTATTAGACCCCAACCGTGTTCAGTCCTCCATTAATGGAGTTTCCTACATTTACATTTGCCCTATCAGTCTTTCCATCTCTCGTAAACATACTTCTCAAATATTTGTATATTTGGGAAGTATGTTTACACATTGGACCTGCTCCAAGTATTCATCGTTCACAACTATATCGCACACTGTTTTCGTACTCTCTCTTTCAAACACAATGACTTTAGACTTACTTACTTATCATTAGCTCATTCTTCATGCATACTTGCTTCATCCTAGACATGGGAGACTGTAGATCTTCCACACTGTTAGCAATCAGTGCCGCATCATCAGCATACAACAGGCAACGTACTTCACATTGTTCATATTGGCACCTTTCAATTCTTACGTACATTCATCATTGTTTAACACCACCTTCGTCTCAGGAATCTCATTTCTATTGCATTCAAGTCATTCATCCATCTGCACCACGTGTGCAAACCATCTAAGCATCCCTTTCTCAATCTTGTTCATTCCCTTCCTCGTTAGACCAATAATTGATATTCCAAATGATGATCCTAGCACCAAAAGTGCACTTTTTACTGTTAGTATCGCCCTTACAATCTCGTAAAATAAACAAACAAAATGTAGATTTTAGTTAATTTTTATAATTAGACATTACGGAAAATTTAATATTTTCACTTAAAATCAAATTATTTTATAAATTAAAACTTGGTATTGGAAAATATTTTTAATGGAAGGCCGCAATGATATATCTATTCTAAATCCAGTATTGAAAAATAATTTATTTTTTTACGGTTGTGGAATGCCAACACGCACTATGGATCCGATTCGAAATGGTTACGTTCTCGGGGGATTTTGAACCTTTAATATGTTTGTACAATACTCAAATATATTTTATTTGATTGACAAATACACTAGACTCTCTTTTTACACGGTTTCTAAATAAAACAGTGCTACATCCTCTGCGCGTACTTACTACTCAGTACTATGCGGAAGGGGGTAGGATAAAGCGGGGCGGGAATCGCGTGATCTGCATGCGGTGGTGTGTTTTCTTGATATTCCGCCGTATAAATTAACTATATAATGTGCAAAAATTACGAAAGACAAAAGAACATGGCACTTACGGTTGGTCGGGAAGGTTTTGAAGAGCTTACGATTGACTGATGAAGTTCTCAACGATGCATAAATACTCTAAACTGCTTTAGAGGAGCACAACAGCCCCGAGGAAAGTAGTGCCGATGACGGAGGAGGTCTAATAACAGCGTATCCTCGAAGGCCTGCAACTGGCTAATAAACTTCGAAATCATTTCATAACAAATGATCACCACAATTTCAACATGATTCGACCGCTTGCGTGACTCGTTACCGAGAGTTTTTTTTTTTTTGTTTAAACTCGGTAAACCCGAAAATTTGGAAAGAAATATTACACGGGCTCTGGATATCTCAAGTGACGAAAGCGATGTCTTACCAAATGTGCGTAAACGGGTTAGTCTATTGTCTGATAGTGAATAATCTTAGTAATAATTTTTTATTTATAAAATTAAAATACAACAATAATGAATTTTACTTTTTGATATCCCAAATTGATTTAACACAAGGATACCTATCCGCCATTATTTTTTATTTTAGTATTCTTTTTTTTTACGCGGTGTTGCGTGGAGCGTACCCACCGTATAAAAAGAGAGTCTTTGTATTACATTTAAAATGTTCTCACTTGTTAATCATGTGCGCGTGCGCCAACTGAAAAATGAATATTATCCCGTGACCGTGAAAAATCATATTACTGTATCTGTTTACAGGAAAAACTCATATAATTTTATTTTCTCTGCGAAGAGCACTTATTTAACTATAGAAAATATAGTGAAACTTCAAAAATATTTTCGTATTTCTTTATATTTTCTTTTTTGCAAGGTTACAAAAAAATTAATTTTTTTTCCAAATATGTATATGAAGCTATTCTCGGGAAGCTGCTGATTGATTATCTATGTGTACAAATTTTATAAATACATAAACACATTATCTGGTAAGACGGTACCATTTACAAAAACAACTCGGTAATTACGAAATTACACTCGGCTGGCGCACGGCGCGCTAAACGCGGACAACGTTCCGTTTTTTAGCGATTTCTCAGACGAAAATCCCGGCTTTTTTAGAGGTGAACACTGCGGTTTTTTTTTTTTTAGTTCGTAGCATCATTTTCATCATGAGCTAAGGAGCTTAGAAATTACTTCTGAAATGTGTATTTTTATTAATATTTTTAACATTTTTGTACGGTGTATACAATACTTAGTGATTTGTAGAACAACATATTGCCTTATTAAACTATTTTGGTGTAAAAAAATAATAAATTAGATGTTAAATAGAATGTGTAAAAGGTGATTTGATTTCAGCATAAATTTTAAATGTTTTTTTTTTTTATGCAATGATATTTTCGTATTTGGGAGGCGTGGGAGATCATTACAATTTACATAGAATGCTTTCATAACCAACGGGTTTCATGTTGCGAGCACGTCTGTTTGCCTCCCGGTGGTGAGGTCTTTTTTCCCTTACTTGGGCGAAATTTATCGACACGTGTATGTATACGCAGTCTCGGGCGTTGCTGCTGCTGTTACCTTTTGTTGTCTGCACAGATAACTTTGTAGATACGTACAGACTCTGTAGTCGTAACTTCACTGTCGGCGCGGCATTTAGTTTTGCTTGATAGGGCCAGTTTTTTTCTTTTGACATGTCGTATACGTATTTTCATAGTATTATTTTATAAGTGTAGCATGAATTTTAATATTATAAGTTTAAACGTATTAGCAATATTTTGGTAAACTATGTATAACTATCATGTGATGTTTTCATTATACATAAAAATAACACATCGCACTCCCCAACGTATAATAATGGTCAATGGTCAATTTTTCTGAGCGCCGCCATTTAGTGACTAAAATCACCTCAAGGGCCCTTTACATCTTGTTAAAGTTTGTAACTCTTTTTAAATAGATATATGTTTTTAGAATTTTCTTAAAGGTTTAGAAATTACTTTCTGACCTGATACCAAATGGAAGGTCATTCCAAGAATGTGGGCCCAGTACATTGAAAGTTCTGTCTCCATATTTAGCAGCATTCGTACGAGAGGGTTCAACCAGTCTGTTAAGATTGTCCCTCACGCAGAGATCAGTCAAGTGTGATGGTGCCATCCCGTTCAGTGCCTTATATACCATAAGACAAATTTTAAACTGTACTATGTGACTCTGTGCCAGAGTAGGCAGTCACGTAGAAGAGGAGTGATGTGACAGTATTTGGTGGCACCGCATGCCAGACGAGCTGCTGTGTTGAACACTCCTGTTCGAATGTACATTCTGCAGACCAGCCTGCAAACTATTGCGGTAGTTCAATCTAGAGACTACTAGATCTTAGCAGAATCTGTCATAAGTCCAAGGAGATGATGAACTTATGTGTTTGGACCGTCCTAACGAAAGGTGTTGAATCTGCATTTTGCGAGGTTTAAAGGAGAGTGAAAACAAATTTTAGATTCTGCTTTTCATACCGGATGCACCCTCCCCAATAAAGACTCCATTGAGATGCTTGGGGTAAGTATTTCAGACCAGCTCAAGTATCGGGGCTCTATAGAAGCCCGAGTAAATCTGGCTTCCGAGAAACTGGACGTCTTGTAGAGTGACCAATTGCTAATCCTATACAAATCTCAAGTACGTCCGACAGTTGAATTTCGAAGTCACGTACTTGATAAAGCTGCTTGATTCTGTCCAAAGGAGGGCGGTTTGTCTGATTGACATTCCGTTGTTAACAGACCGACTGCCATCTCTAATGCACAGACGCAATACAGGTATGCTGAGTCTGTTCTTCAGATATTTCAATGGAGCCTCCTCGAAGGAGCTAGCAGAGTTGATCGCCCCGCGCCGGTGAAGTTTGACGGACGCGAGCGAAACACCCGTTTTCAGTTGATGTTGGGTTCATGACAATGGGTTGTTTCGGCGATGAGAAGAGCTTCCGGCATCTGTTTCCTCCTACATTTAATCCACCTCACAACGTTGCCCAACTGAGCGGCGATATGGTTCCCCTGTATGCACTCCGTACAGACAAGGGTTCTCTTGTGAGGTGTCACATTATAAACAAAAATCGAGATTTTGCAGATTCTACAACTTTTATTGGAACTTCTGATATAGGTCCAGAGTGGTAGATACTCTTAGTATCACCCTGGTGAAAAACCACTATTCAGAATGAAAACGTTGCTTGAAATGGCTGTAGCCAGCGTGTTTGGTGACCAGATCTGAATAGCCAGGTACTTTCCAACCTTCCTCTCCCCGTCTCCTTCAGTATCACAATATGCCCCAATCGGGGATGCCATAGTCCCACTGGCTCCAGACAGTTTTATTAAAATACTAATGATGTATTTAATTTCATTGGCCTGTTTAGGGCGTAGGAACCATTTTGTGTAATTCCAGTGTAGTTGTGGGAATGCGAATTGACCTAGCGTCAACGGAATAAATAAAGTAATGTTTTTTATGAAATGAGTAATATCTTATCGCGTAAGCTTTTTAAGTTTCAATATATGACGTATTAATTTGATCAAGTACATTTTCATCATAATAAAAATCGTCCCACGGTATATACTATAAGTTTATTTTGTAGTTTTTGAGTATTATAGATTTTAGTAGAAACTAGAATTTTAGCTAAATCCTGTAAATAAAAACCAATGTATTTTCGATAAATAAATTTTGTGATACCTATAAAAACATTATTTGTGTTTTTTTCATAACATTTCCCCCCCCCCCCCACACACCGATCTGTCCACTCGGGATCAATAATGTGCCGTCAGCCGTCTACCTTTTATGTATCCCGAGGTACTTTGGACATGTTGCTTGCCAAGCTGAGAACTCCAACCCGAGGAAATTCATGGTCACTGGCAAAATGGAGGGCAGGAGATCCAGGGGGAAATCACCGATGGGTCGGAGTGACCGATTGTCATAGGAGTCTGGAAATCCGGTATCTGCGGTGCTGGACCATGAGGAGCAGGGATAAGTTTTTCAGTTCCATACTGAGATTTTATTTGAACGTTTAATGGCCGAGTGGTCTATAGCTATAAATTCCCACTCCAGCGTTGCAGGTTCATTCCTCTGCTAGCTAAGTCTTCCATCACTGAACAAGCATCATTTTCCGCTTATTATTTTGCTAGTGGGAGGTCTTCAATTATTAAAAATGTTCGCCTAAGGGGCAATATTTTCGATAAAATCAATTTCTTATCATTTTCTTAATCGAAATAATTTTAAAACGCGTTGATTCATAAATTGGCAACACAGATATCTAAACACGCCGGACACCTGTTAAAAATCCAAAGCTGGCTGCCATCTTTACTAAATTGGACCAATTACAAGCCGAGTTATCTCCAAAAGCCGCGTTTCATTGGCGAAGAGGGCGCCCAAAATGAACCCTGTTTGACGGTTTGTCTGCATATAAACGACGCCTAAAAACATACGACATTTTGCGAATAGTGATGGGGACAACTATTAAATGTTATTTTATTGTGCAATAAATATAATATTTAAAATACAAAATCTATCTTATTCATGTGGTAAATTTTAATAAAATAAGTGCAAATATGAAACGAGCTGTCTTTAAGAAATAAAGAAAGCAAGGCTTGACATTACATTAATAAAAAATGTTTGATAAGCCCGACTATCTGACAAGCAATCACATTAATGTCCCAAAGGGGTTGGCAAACAAGATAACCGCCGCACAACTTTAAAAAAATTATATGAATACCGCACAAGAGTCCCAAACTGCTCCCAACCGTCTGGAGCCAGTGAGACTATGGCATTACCAATTGGGGAATGTTGTGAGGCTGAAGGTATTGGGGGGGGGAAGGAGAAGGTGGGGAAAAGGGGAAATACTTGGCTATTCAGATCTGGTCACCAAATACGGCTAAAAGCCATTTCAAGCAACGTTTCAATTCTGAATGCTGGTCTTTCACCAGGGCGATACTGAGAGTATCTTCCACTCTGGAACGTGCGCAAATATACTATATATTATTTTTAAATTAATTAATTCTAAAACAACACAAATTAATTAAATAAAAATTATTTGCGCACGCCGCGATTTAAATCCGCGACCTTCGGATTCGTAGTTGAGAGCCTTACCCCTCAACCATGGAGGCCGTCAGTCAACTTTGTCTAGATATCCACTCCTGGTTCCATTCTCATCCATACTTCATCTCATACAGATTTATCTGCTTAATTGATTCTTGATATTCCGGATGGAAATATTTGGCTCACTTGATAGTGCCATGAATTAATCTAGCGTCGCTACAGCTTTTTTATTTTTATTTTAAACTAATATTGAAGCTTCTTTTGTTATAAAACCATTCACTACCATTCACGTTAATATATTTGCTCAATATGTCGTGCCCATGGAACAACTAGCAAGGCTCCATTTGGCACAGCAATGTCATGTACGAGTATATAATGGGCTTTGGGAAGTTATACTACTTTGATGTTCTTTATCACATAACAAGCGGAATCAGATTAGACCTTGTTGTTCGAAGGACACGATCTCCAAACCGTCTGAGTGCATTGAGAAATACACATGGAATAAACATGAGCATTTAAAATAAAGGCAACGAGATGCGGCCAATTGGCGTCATAGAGACACGACGGGTTTCAGGCGATTACAAACATTCACTGGGTGGCGTATTTACACAAACTATATCGTTTCAGTCACGGCGAGGACTGAAAAGGAGTAGTTTTCAATAAAAAACACATAAATTTGTTGTAGACCACTTTTATTTTATCAAAACTCTACCGGTTTCGGAAGCACCCTTCCTTCATCAGAAGAATATTAAAAACTGTTTAAAACTGTTAAAAAATAATATTAAAAACAGGAGAATATTAAAAAAATATATATATTCTCCTGATGAAGGAAGGGTGCTTCCGAAACCGGTAGAGTTTTGATAAAATAAAAGTGGTCTACAACAAATTTATGTGTTTTTTATTGTAAATTATGGCGAGCCACAAAGTTAATGCTTTTTACAAATATGTAAGGAGTAGTTTTGTTTGCGCAAAATCACTTACAAAACATTAACCACTTCAGTCATGGCGAGGACTGAAATAAGAGTAGCTTTTGTTTGCGCAAAATTAGCAACAAAACCTATACCGTTTCTATATTCAAAATATCTAGTCCATTGTAATACAGAAATTAACTGAAAACGCATAAACTTTATGAGATTGAAAGAAACAACCCATAAAGATACTTTTTATCTGTTTATCATAATCAGTATTCGTGTAAATTGGCTTTTTTATGTTAAAAAATAAGGAGCAAACGAAGTTGGTACGCCGTTCATTGAGTTCGATTCGTTTACGATTGGAAAGATTCAGGCAACGCCGACAGCCGCCTCACCCGCTTCCTACTTCACGCGTAAGAACAATATTTTCCACTGATTTTGCAAGGAAAGTAGACTATGTATATACCTCAATGTCTAAGGGTACTGTTCTTATTAATTTTACGTTTACATCAGCTTTGGACTCATTCCGGATAGATAAATTTATGAAGTGATAATAATAATAATTGGATGATTTATATAGCGCAGCTTTTATAAAAAATCAATGGCGATGTACAAATATTACTTCCTATTCATGCAGGTCGCTTCAGATGAACACAGTTTCATTAGAAAATTTAAGCATAGAGATGATATTTTTACAGTTGCTATTTTATCATCCTTTTCTATTGACGTTACTTTTATTAGAAGATTGGTGGCACAAGAAGAGTTTCCGTAGGTTCCCTTTGTCTGATTAGTAAAAAAAAATAAAAAAATAATAATCGAAACTGTTAAAAATAGTGCCAATAAAAATAATCGAAGCCGTTGATAATGCCATCTCTAGGCGTAACAAATAATGTCAGTCAGTTTCACAATGTCGGTCATAGCGACGGTTGCGTCCGTCCTCTGGACCCTACTTTTCACCCCTTTCCTGTTGTTTATATTGTGCGTGATATTCCTCGCCTCCATCGGCAAATCTCTAGGAGTCCGCAGACTCTACGTCAACATATTACTCAAACTATTCGAGGTCAGTTTTCATTAAAAAAAACAACCATTATTACCATGCATCCCGTTCAAAATGTCATATATCACTAGCAGAATATATGAATTGTTATTATTTATTACAAAATGTCATATTCAATCGCATTTTGGACCATGATTATGTTCTATTTCACTATTATTATGCGAGTTTTACTCAAAACAACAAACACATTTTGTCGAATATTGTATTTCATGTCAAACATATCTATATTTATGACCGACATGACAAAATGACAGGACATATTCAATGATATTTTTAAATACAAAATTTTTACACATTTATTTAAGTTTTAGTGTATGTATTAGACGATGCAATTTGAATGAAACAAGTGCGTTGTGTGGCGGTCTATCCCCTCTGCCCACCCCCTCGAGACAATAATAATAATATTTCACATTTTTTAGTTAATTAAAACGAAATATTATCATTCTTGTAGATGCTCAGAATCGAAATACTGCTAGATATGGATCTATCCGTGTTTAGCGACCAGATTTGAATAGCAAGGCACTCCCCAACCTTCCTCTTCCATATTTCCCTCCTGATCCCCCAACACACGCAACCTTTCCAATGTGTGTCATATAATATAATATTATTTCTTGTCTAAAATATTACTTCCAATAATTTCAAGTGACAGTAAAGTGCGAGTCACTTGAAATTGTGTACAATTTTATTATATGATATTGTATTTTGAACTCATGTGAGTGTGTCACACGTTATTAATACGTGTATTATCTTTATTTCATCAAAATACGTAAAATTTATTATTTCTTCCTGCGTGTTTTGTATATTGCGACGTAAATTGACAATTTGTTTTTAGGTTATGTTTTCGGTTTTGATGTTTTGTGACGGAGATTTTGAAATTGAATTTAGTAACGGTTTCTGAATAAAAATGTTCTCATTATTTTATGAACAAACCACCCAGGATAATAAACGAAGGCATGGCACGATCGAGTGAATCAAATAGTTGAGTTAAGCCAGTGTAAATGAAGAATATGTGGAAGCATTGATGTATATTTAGATGGCAAACAATGGAATGATTTTACATTATACCTCTAATTATTTAACTATGTGTAGGCGACGATGTATGAATATGAATGAAGCACGTAGAGTGGTAAGACTCATAGACAGAGTTGTGTGACGTTCCATCTTTATTCCCGGTGATATGTGGCACGATCAACTGAAGAGTCAAGTGGTTATATCAGAAGAGAAGCTGGACGTATTGTACAGAGCCCGCAGATACTTTAATAGTACACAACTGCTGACCCTGTACAAACCGCAAGTGCGCCCCACTGTAGAATTTGGCAGCCACCTCTGGTTGGGAGCCCCGAAATATCTGAAAAAACCCTTGACTCTGTTCAGAAATGGGCGGTCCGTTTGATAGATTCGCCGATCTTAACAAATGGATTGCAATCTTTGGAGAGCAGACGTCAGGTGGGAATGCCGTCCTTGTTTTACCGGTATTTTAATGGAAGATGCTCTGAGGAACTAGCGTCATTGATCCCTTCGGCACCGGTGCATAGTCGGAAAACACGCCAAACGCGTGCCCAACATTTATTTGCACACAGTCGACATTTGTCATATGAGAACGGGTCGCTTTTATGACTCGTTCTTATGTTCAACAGCTCGGCTGCGGAATGATCTACCGGCCCCTGTGTTTCCTCCTTCCTACAACATGGGTCTCTTCAAGCCCCAAGTTCACTCCTTCCTATCCTGTAAAAGACCCTCCACACAGCATCCTCAAGGATGATATAGGCCTTGAGGGAAATTATTTCCCTCCGTGCCTCCTGTGTGCGGTAAAAAAAAATTGTATTAGACGATGCTGGAACGTGAATGAAGCAAGGAGTGTGTGCCGAGACAGTATGTTGTGTGGCAGTCTATTCTCCTCTCACCCCTGTCGAGAAGCGGTCTGATGGCTGGTTAGTTTTTTACGAATTGCACCTTGAATGTTGAAATGTTTATTTGTACAAATTTTCAGCTATTTGAACAGAAGATGTGTTGGAAACGCTATTTGCAGAGTTTACTGTAAATATAAACATGTTTTTATGACTGCACACTTCAAAACTATGTTATTTTATCTGTCGTTGACTTTATTAGATGCAAATTGTTAGTACCCGAGCCGAGTGGACAAATGCTACGGAATAAATGATACACACCAGAAATATCTTCCACGTAGAATTGAATTAAAACCGATGTCCCCACTGATTTTGTACCCTTTGCTTATAGCCCATTTAGCACATGCTCTGTTTCTCTTACACTACCCGACATTTTATATCACGAATACGATGGATAGCTTCATCACTAGCTATTTTTGTGCGTTTGAATTTTAAGCGCAGAATGGTCAGACTTTTGTATCGCATTTCTTGTGTTCTTCCTTATTATATGTCTGCTGGCTTAGTCCTTCATCATCGCACAATCAACTTTTTCCCACTATAACGATGGCAATAGGAGTAATTAAATTATTATCAGGTTATTTGTGACGTGAGAAAGTTTGTCTTCGTCCGGTCAGTGGCTGAGTTGGCATCGCGTCGGGTTCCACCCAGCCCCGACTGGCTTAGTCCTCCATCACTACACAAGCGACATCTTCCTCTTAGGGTGATGATGGTAGTAGGAGATTTTTAGATATTGTCAGGTTATTCGTAAACCGGGAATGGTTGTCTTTCTTTAAAAGTTTGCGCAATCATGAAGGACTTGCTGGACTGAACCTGCAATTCCGCAAATTCCGTGCTAAAAAATCCATCCGTCCTTATTAATACTGCCCGAGAGTGAGATCGAAATGAATCCCATACGTGCGATATGATTTCAGCACCTATGAAACTTTCTGTTCTAAGAAATAGTTCATATAAAAACTTGATTGTGGCGCTTCAGCGGCAAATCGTGGAATCATGCAAACCTTACGAATTTGTTAGCTGCCCGGGTGCGCGGCAACTATGGATTTGTTAATATTAAATTTGTACAGAATCAATTCGTGATTAATCGTGTTTTAATTTATGTTATTAAAATAAGTTTTACTTATTTTTTTATATAAAAAACGATCAGTTTCTTGCCTACATTGAATTTTTTGTATTTAAAACAAATTTTTATAACTTACAATATTACATTCATTAGCCACAGATGCTTTAATGAATCGTCAAATTGTATCTTGTTGCTAGGTCGCTGATCTCTGGTGCGCTGATATGATGAAATTCCTTTAGATCTAGGGAAAAATATGTAATTTCTTGTATTTTTTCGGCATTCACTATATAGCAATTTATAGACATTTTGTTTTGAAGTTTTAATTTACCATGTACTTTTGCTATTTTTGGATTAATAAATTCGCTACCGGTTTCGACACAACCGTGCCATTGACGAGCGTTCTATAGAGAAAGCTTAGCTTCTATAGAAAAAAAACTAAATTTAAACATTCAAATGTTGATAGATATTTTAAATTGTGCTCCTTAGAAACTTTAGAAATTAACAAAAAAATTAAATCTAAAATTAATTTAGTAAACAAGATAATAGCTCCCTGTAAATCGCCTTTACTAACCATGTTTCCTATTAACTTTGACCTCTCCCCCCCTCCAAATCACCACTCCCTCTACCCTCACCTAATTTCTGTACTTGTCTAATTTAAGTTAGTTTTAAGAACGCTCGTCAATGGCGCACGGTTATGTCGAAACCGGTAGCGAATTTATTAATCCAAAAATAGCAAAAGTACATGGTAAATTAAAACTTCCAAACAAAAAATATGTAACACAGGAAAGACGAGAGGATAAACGGGGGAGTTTTTTTCTCCTTTTTTTAATCTTCGATTGAACTACTGATGAGTTAGGCCACGAAACGCCACTGCTGGCCACCTAACCAATCAATATTGTTTCAATAATGAATTATCGTTATGTAATATTTCCCTTTGAAATGGATTGAACACGATTCAGAGCTATTATTATTTATTTTTCGCATCTTAATCTCTGATATCACGGAGTGTAACTATGATAAGTTTTCTTATCGATTTGAATTAACAAATGCACAGCAAAATTCCAATTTATTTGCCACAATATTCCGCAGAAGATTCTAGATCAACCGGAAAATATGACAATACAAAAATGCGTAAATTTTAGAAAAAAAATAACCATTTAACCGACCATCACGCCGTTTCGTCGCAGGGGTAGGCTGAGAGGACGGACCGCCAAATAACTCGATCTTGGCATACACTTATTGCTTCATTCACATTCATACAACATCTCATACATTCTCTTCTGTTATCCCAACTTTTGATCTGATTAACTTGATCGTGCCATGTCTTCCTCGGACGTCCCCGACTTCTTCTTCCATTCACATTTGCTTCATATAATCTCCTTACACTCCTTTCTTCGATCATTCGCTCTACATGACTGAACCATCTAAGCCTACCTTTCTTAATCTTGTTCATTACGCATACATCAGCCTTGCATTCTTTACGAATCTCAACTTTTTTCACACGATCATACGTGGTTTTACACACATTCGTCTCAGAGATCTCATTTCTACAGCATTCAGTCTGCTTTCATCCTCCCTCTGCCAGTTCCTTGCCTCACTGCCATACATCAGGGTTGGTATCAGCACTCCATTGTGGACTGCTAGTTTCGCTTCTTCTGTTTGAATTATTTTCCCCAATTTACTGAAAATAATTTAAGGCTAAACGAAACGTAATACGTGCTCACAGATGGCGCTAATTTAACATGTAATGCTGCTAAATATAGAATAATGAATTGTTTGTTGGCGGGGGTGTACACACGGAATATGAAATGTAATTAATTGTTACTGTAGGTTTACTGTTTTTTGTTTTTTTTTTTGTTGTTTTTTTTATTTATTTTTTATATTTAAATTAGCGCCATCTGTGAGCGCGCATCACGTTTCGTTTAACCTCAAGTACACAAAAGCATTTTAAAACCATTAAAGATACCATGGTCTACGGGTTTGAGCCACAAAAACCCTATTTATGAGTATTTTGTAAATTAGGAAATATTCACATAGATCAACAAACACCGATTCTGAATATACATTATATTATGTATAAATATATGCAGAATTTATAAATTGTTATTTAAAAGTGAATAAAAAATCATCTCATCAAAACAGCCTGTTATGTCGGTGCTATTGCATTCGGAACATCTGACGTCCCGGGTCTCGACTGCTCGTATTCTGGTTTTGGATTTGTATGGAAAATTTTTGTTTTGTATTTTAAATTAGTAATTTTTTAGCTTTGGTGAAATTTAAACTTAATTTGGGTGACTGCTTCATAATGGTTGTTCAATATATAAAAAAAATAGATTTATACTTATATATTATATACCTTAATAACTATTTAATACTTTGAAGAGGTCTTCGAAAGCAACTCGAGTGGCAGTGATTCCAGTGGCGAGTCAGGTATGAATGACAATGGGGTGAATGTTCCCACAAATTCGCATGGATGAAATGAAAAGATCAATTAAATGCATGAAGAATGATAAGGCTGTTGGTTTCGACAATATTACTGCTGAATACTTTAAAGGAGATAAGATAACCGTATAATTCTCAAATGGTTATGCAAACTTTTTAACCAGTGTTTAGAGGAGGGTTACACGCCATTAGATTGGAGGAGGGCTGTGATCATGCCTCTATACACAGGTAAAGGGTCACGTATGGAATGTGGAAATCACAGGGCTGTTAATAATAATAATAGTTGGATGATTTGTATAGCGCCGTTTTTGTGAAAAATCACCTCAAGGGCGCTGTACAAATATTTCTTAACTAATTATGTACAAACAGATACATAAAACATACTTATCTGGCGGGTCACTTCAGATGAACACAGCTTTATTAGAAAAAATTATTTATAGAGATGATAGTTTTACATGGTTATTTGTTGCTCCTTTTCTATTGATGTTATATTTATTAGAAGATTGGTGGCACAAGAAGAGTTGGTATTTATTGAAATACTTGTAATTTTTAGTACTGGAAAGTATTCATAAAATGAATTTTAGGACTCGAAAATATCTATAAAATTACCTTAAAAAGCTTTTGATAAATATTAACATATTATTTTTTTTTACACGTTGGTTATTTATAGTGTTGCGGGCTGTGGACGCATTTGCGCACCGATGCGTGAATTTTTAATTTAAATAAATTTTTTTTTTTTTTTAATGACTAGGTAAGTACCAACCGGCTAGCCTAGCTAAGCAATTTACAGGTGAATTTCTTCAATTTATGGATACGATTTTCTGAAAAGATGTGTTTTAAATTTAGTTCTGAATTCTGTTGAGTCTTTAATAATTCTTAAGTCATGCGGCAGTTCATTCCAGGCTTTAGGTCCTGACACTCCGAAAGCACGATCACCGATTGCTGATGACGCTGCTGACCTAAGGGTGGACTGCCGTGAGGTGGTATTTTCGGGAATACACAGTTCTGATAAGTAAGCCGGAGCCATTCCGTTAAGTGACTTAAATACCATCCAGCAGAGCTTGAACTGGATTCTTTCAGGACATTTGAGCCAGTGGAGATTTTGAGATGCTCTGAAATGTGAGAATATTTAGATACGCCGGTGATGAGTCCTGCTGCAGCGTTGAATACTGATTGCAATTTGTTAATTTGGTATTTGGGGAGACTTGCATATATTCCGTTGCAGTAATCTAGACGTGATACAACGTACGAATTGACAAGCAGTTTAGTTGCCTCTGTTGGCAGGTTTCTCCGTACTGCCTTTATTTGCCTCAATTGAAAGAACCCTGTACTTACAGTTCTGTTTACTTGACTTTTAAGGGAAAAGTCTGCATCCAGATTGACACCGCCTGCAAGCCCGTTAGCCTGCAAGTTCAGTTGGAAAGCTGTATGATATGATATTGATTGAAGGGGTACAAATGAAAACAAAGGATAAAATATAGGATGTGCAAGGTGCATTTATGAATGGAAGGGGGTGCATGGCTCAGATTTTCTCGTTGCGTATGCTCACAGAAGTTTCTGGCAAAAACCAGAAACTTTTCTATGTCTTTGTAGATCTACAAAAAGCATACGACCGAGTTGACAGAAAAAAGTTATGGAAGGTATTGTCCAAGTATGGAGTGAATACGAATCTTATACAGGTGAGGTTTAAAAAAATCGTATGTGCTTATCTACCTACTTCTACCATCAATAAATCCACCAATGTATAATATATTTACGAGTAGGTATTACTTATAAGTAATTAAAAATATTAGAAAAATATACACTTTTGTCGATGTAATTTATTTCTTTAAATATTTTTATTTTATTGAAAATATGTAGCTATCAACGAGTAGAGGCGGGTTTAAACTTTAAAGTAAGCTGACGGTTAGCAAATCACTACTATTCAAATAAGAATATTTACACGTCAATCAATGTAAATGCTAATGCAAATTTGTGTAAGGTTTCCGAACGAGAACATTGATAAGTGAATCATGAATGATGAACTCCAATGAAAAATATTACCACTATAAAAACATGTATTCATATAGATCAGTAAACGCCGATTCTGAATATATAATTTTTTTTATTTGTAATTATACTTAGAATTTATAAATCGTTATTTAAAAGTGAATAATCACCTCATCAAAACACCTTGTTATGTTGGTACCAATGCGTTTGGGACATCTGACGGCGTATGGACATTTTTATTTTTCGATTTTATTTTGTATTTTTTTAGTTTTGGCAGAATTTAAACTTAATTTGGGCGACTTAAAGTTCTTTAATTGTTATTCAATATACGAGGTCTGTTCAAAAGAAAAGGTGAATTTAGAATTTTTGCGGGCTGTGTACATTCGATTATCGATTTTTTTTTTGTTATGTTGGTACACATATGTTTATCATATGTTAGCTTTATCAGCCATTTTGGATTAGTGGTTTGTTTTTAACAACTGGAAAGGTTAGTCACGTTTTGTGTGTTCTTCGATTTTTATAGAATGTCATTGATAAAATAAAATTTTTCAAAAAGTTTTGAAATTTCGGTAGATTTTTGCTGAATTCACATCTTGTGGAGAGTTTGGTCAATTGCAATCAAAATAAGCTACCGTGGGCCGGATTGGTGGTGCTAACGGGCCGGCGTTAACCGTAGTTTGTAAACCCATTAAAGCAATGATATATGAGACAATGTGGAAGTGAAACGAAGGTTGAATGAAAGCTGTAGGAATGAGATCCCTGAGGTGTATTGATGGAAACAGTGTAAGGCTCAGCACGATTAAGAAAGGGATGCTTAGGTGGTTCGGACATGTAGTATAATGTGTATATTGCACAAGAGTCCCAGTTTCTCCCAACTGTCTGGAGCTGGTAGGGCTGTGTATGGCATCCCCAAATTGGGATATGTTCTGAGGCTGAAGGGGGCAGGGAGAGGAAGGAGATGGGAAAGAGGAAGGTTGGGATGTACCTGGCTATTCAGATCTGGTTACCAAACACGCTGGCTACAGCCATTTCAAGTAACGTTTTCATTCTGAAGTACCTGGCTATTCAGATCCAGTCAGCCATTTCAAATAAAGTCATATATATACCCTATGCGAATGGTTAAAGTTGCCAGGGATACCGGAGGGCGACATGGCATGATCATGTAAATCAATACTTGAGTAGGGTCATGTCGAGAGTCAGAATAACAGAAGAGTATGTATGAATACGAATGAAGCAAAGGAGTGTGTGCCGAGACAGAGATGCGTGACGGTCCATCATCTCTGCCCACCCCTCCAGAGAAAAGTGCGCGACGGTGCGTTAGCAAGTTTTAAATAAGGTGAATTAAAAAGACACCTCACAAGAGCGCCCCTGTCTGTATGGAGCGCATACGGTGGCAATATGTCGCCAACCTGGTTGGGCAAAGTTACGAAGCTGGATAAGGTGGGGGCTGTAGGAAGGGATTTGTTAAATATAGGAGGAAAGACGGATGCCGGTAGCTCATTTCACATACGAGCTGATTTCCATAAAAATGAACCTTTTATGTAATAAAATTTTTTTTTTTCACAGTTTCCTTCACTAGAAGTAAAATAAATCGCCATTTGTATTTAATAATTAAATAATCTATTAAGCCACACATTTGTAATGCATGTTTCCAATATTGTCGGTGTAACAATTCCCGATGATTAATATTTAAAAAAAAAAACGTTGATAAGAACACTCTTAGAGATAAAGTTATGTAAAGAAAATATTTTGCTATGACTGTTTTACCAGGAGATTATACAATTGTAGAGGATGAATGACGAATTCCGGTCAACTTTTAAAATATAATTTTTGTAAAATTGGTCTTTAGGTTTTTAATTTAAATTTTTTTTATTTAATATGATTATTATTTTTTTTTTTACAGTATGTATATGAATAAAACATGATTCATATAGTGTAAAAAAAAAACATAATACAGCTGTTCCTCACCATAAAGAAACAAGGTTCTTGTGTCTGGTGAGGGATTTTCTCTTAAATAATTGGATCATAACTTAAAACATTGTCGTATACTAGCAGGAAAATATGAATTAGTCGTGTAAATTTAGTGACTTATAAATGGTAATAGTTTTAAGAAAAGAAATGAAAAGAAACGAAAGGTTTGTGGAAAAAATTCAAATCCAAAAATCTAATAATAATGCCAAAATCAAATACTGTTACAGAAGTTTAAATAAATTCTTTCGGACCTGAATTAAACTGGCAGTGATAAAGCATGCCTCAATATCAAGGGGTACCTAACAACCGTTTACATTTTGTTTTAAACTTGAATGCAATTATGTTCGCTATGACGTCTTCTGTGTGTAAATATAACTTTAATTTGGCTGCTACCTTTTTATGTCTGCAAGATTCTACCTGAATTTATTTGAAATCGTTAGATAGTGTCTTGGATATACCTCCGATTTATAATAAATATATGGGAATTAATAGAAGATGATATTAAAAGTTTTTCGAAATCCAAGTACGATACTGATAAAAATGACAGGACGGATTGGGGTAGCCATAGCGGATTAGACAGCAAGTTCTCGGATAGACCACGAGGTCCCGGGTTCGAGTCCCAGCTGCTACCGTTACTCCTTTCTTTTGTGTCTTTTCGGTTTCATGTTTCATTTTGAAAGTTGTTAATCTTGTCTTCAATGACTAAAAATCAATTAAGTCTTTTTTTTTGCAACGTATCCCGTAGTTCTTTCATCGCAATCGTAATTATCAGCAGAGTAATGTTTATACTGTCGCATTTGGATTAGGCATGGAGTTCATTTGACGGGGGCAAAGAGCAGCGCCGCGAGCACCTCGGCACACGGCTGATAATGAATATTGATAACAAACGCACTAACGGGTCGAGTCTCAGGTAGATTAATACAGCTATCGAGTATTGGTTGTTTGAATTCTGTTTCCGGAGTTTTCTTATACGATTTTCGTTTGTGTCAAAACCAATCTATCACTTTTATTTTTATAAAACCAGGTTGCCCCCAGGGAAATCACTTCCCTGTCGGCGTGTATCGTCTTTGAGATTCCTGGGTGTAAGGTCTTTTTGAGGAACCCGTGTCTTGAAGAGACCCATTTATGAGGGAGGATACACAGAGGCCGAACTTTAAAAATTTTCAAGATTTTCCTTTAGTGATCAGTTCAGGTATAGGGGTCCATCGAAGTCGAAGTAAAGATACCCCCTCAGAAGCTGGGCGTATTGTACAGAGCCCGCAGATGCTTTAATAGTACACAACTGCCGACCCTGTACAAATCACAAGTGCGCCCCGCTGTAGAATTTGGCAGTCACCTCTGGTCGGGAGCCCCGAAATATCTGAAAAAAAACCCTTGACTCTGTGCAGAAAAAGGCCGTTCGTTTGATAGATTCGCCTATCTTAACAAACGGACTGCAATCATTGGAGCACAGCCGCCAGGTGGGAATGCTGTCCTTATTCTACCGCTATTTTAATGGAAGATGCTCTGAGGAACTAGCGTCGTTGATCCCTATGGCGCCGGTGCATAGTCGGGAAACACGCACAAACGCGTACCCAACATTTGCACACGGTTGACATTTGTCACATGAGAATGGGTCGCTTCTACGATTTGTTCTTGTGTTCAACAGCTCGGCTGTGGATTGATCTGCCGGCCTCTGTGTTTCCTCCACCCCGCAACATGGGTCTCTTCAAGACCCAAGTTCACTCCTTCCCATCCTCTAAAAGACCCTCCACACAGCATCCCCAAAGATGATATAGGCCTTGAGGGAATTTCCCTCAGGGCCTCCTGTGTGGAATTACTGTAAAAAAAGAACAATTTGCTCAACGTCAATTCTGGTTCGTCCCCTCCAAAATGTTCAATGCACTAGCACCGAGCATCCAGTAGTTTGCTCCCAATTTGCTGTTGGTGTTCGGAATTGGATATTTGAAAGGGGGACAAATCTTTTTTTATAAGTACATGGCCCCTCAAAACTGAATTTATGTAATATTTATGTATTATGTATGTCCTTAGTTTGGCAGTCGAAAACCATCTAAATTTTAAAAAACATTCAGAAAAATTGTGTTTGACATTTTCCCCATCCAGTTAACGTTGAGATCCTCAACGTGGGCGAGATCCTCCCCCAAGGGGTGTTGGAGAGATCCAAGGGGGCGGTGGTGACCTCAAGAGTAAATAGGGGGCGAGGGAGACAAACATATTTTCCTTATGAATTCAAATAAAATACCTACGGCAGGCACATCCTTGAAATAATCATTCAATAAAATTAACTGGTCTGTTTGTTATTCTATTAGACGGATTAAGTTTTTTTTTTGTCATTTTCTTTACGGTGTTGCCAGGTTTCTCGGCCCCTGTTGTCAGGTGAACAATGATGTACCAGGGGTGTTAGTTGAAGTTTGCCGGTTTTACTCATAGATGTCGCTAGAGATATGTATACATTTCTATGATTTGGCATCTGTGTCATATTTTTCTATGGACAACCTTCAAAAATACACAAGTTACATTCTGCCAAAATAATAGTGTCATAGTTGGTTACCTCAGTGAATATGTCGAGTTTCGTTCCAAGTAAATCGCATTTGCGGCATTCGTTGCTTTTCTTATTTCATCAAAAGAAAAAAGCAATTGAAGCTCATCGGTTGCTGGTAGAAACTTATGGTGAACATGCTCCAGTGATTAGAACACGTGAGACATGGTTTCGTCAATTTAAAAGTGGAAATTTCGATTTAACAGACAATGAACATCCTGGTGCAACGAAAAAGTTCGAAGACGAGGAATTGCAGGCGTTATTGGATGAAGACCCAACCCAATCGCAACAACAATTGACCCAAACACTTAATGTGACCCGAGGAGCAATTTTCCAACGTTTAAAAGCCATGGGAAAGATCCAAAAGTATGGAAAATGGGTACCACACCAAATGAACGATAGACAAATCGAAAAAACCGCCAAACCGCCTCATACAGCTAAAGTAGTGAAGAACACTCAAAGCATTGAATTGGGAAATATTATCGCACCCGCCATACTCTCCAGACCTTGCCCGTCCGACTATCACCTTTTCGCATCGATAGGATACCCACTCGCAGAGCAGCGCTTCGCCAATTTTGAAAAAGTCGAAAAATGGCTCGTCGAATGGTTTGCCTCGAAAGAGAAATTTTTTTTGGAATAGTATCCATGATTGGCCTTAAAGATGGACAAAATGTATAGAATCCGATGGTCAATACTTTGAATAAAAAAAAATTGAGATTCCCTTGAGAATTAAGCGCTTTCTTTATTGAAAAAACCGGCAAACTTCAACTAACACCCCTGGTAATATGGAAACATGCATATAAATATTTATCAAGGGTGAAAAGCTGCATTGTAATAGAGAGCAGGGGTCATGAAAAGATTGTCGAGGTATGGGAGTCTACTGCGAAAATGAAAGTTATTATCTCTCGGTCGCAGTGTATATATTTAGATTTCATCGCTTGTTACGGAAGAAGGAACTGATGAAAAATATATATATATATAATATATCAAAAAGTGGGCGGTACAACCTCTCATAAAAATCGAAAATAATTTTCGTTCCATGGTAATGAAAATTTTTAGTTTGATTCTATTAAATTTCTAGATTTTGTCGACACATTGTGATGCTTAAATGGCCGCAGAGGGCTGATCCTTCCGGAGGATTGCTTGGGCTTTTCAAATTTGTCGAATACATTCATCGTACCAGATGAGACGAATATTTACTATTGATCTGCTCTCGGAATGATTATTTACCTCGATTATCTTGAGGTAAATAACTCATTAACTCAATTATCTAACTAACTAACCAACCATCATGTCGTTTCATCGCAAGGGTAGGCAGAGAGGACGGACCGCCAAACAACTCGATCTTGGCATATATACACTTCTTGGTTCCTTCACATTCATACAACGTTTCATACATTCTTTTCTGTTATTCCAACTTTTGATTTGATTAACTTGATCGTGCCATGTCTTCCTCGGACGTCCCCGGCTTCTTCTTCCATTCACATTCGCGTCATATATTCTCCTTACACTCCTTTCTTCGTTCATTCTCTCTACATTCCCGAACCATCTTAGCTTCCCTTTCTTAATCTTGCTCATTACGCTTACATCAGCCTTGCATTCTTTACGAATCTCAACATTTTTCACACGGTCATACATACGCCTCAGGGATCTCATTTTTACAGCATTCAGTTTACTTTCATCCTTTCTCTGCCAGTCCCATGCCTCACTGCCATACATCAGGGTTGGTATCAGCACTTACCTTGATTATGTATTGATGATTATTGTACCAGACGTAATCTGGCACACAAGCGAACTGTAGAGGCCGACTGATCCCAATCTACGGAGCGAGGCTGGGAGGGGAGGTAGCACTCCTACCGTTCCTTTTGCAAGGAGGAATGGTACTGACGACAACGACTTTTGTTAACCTTGTCCGAAAAAGTTGCTTATTGGGTCCAGTCCGAGGCAGTAGTCCGATGGGGGTAATCAGTGGTCAGAGTAAAACTAGGCAGGTGGTTCAGAAGTCAGAGCGGGCGGTGGGCAGAGAGAAGTACTTGTCAGGCTGGCGGTCGAATGCTAACTGCCACAAACTGGCATTTGCAGGCTATTTATGAAATCTTTATATTTTGTTTTTGTGAATTAAAAAAAAATTATGTATGGTATATTTGTGAAGCTTTCGAATCTGGTAGATTCTCTGTACATGTCATCTTTGGGGATGCTATGTGGAGGTTCTTTTTGAGGAAAGGAAGGAGTGAACCTGGGTCTAAAAGGGACCCATGTTGTAGGGAGGAGAAAACATTGAAGCCGATGAGTCGTAAAAACAATAATGTTGGGCGCGCGTTTTCCGACTGTGCACCGGTGCTGAAGAGATCAATGGCGCTAGTTTTGCAGAGCGTCTTCCATTGAAATACCAGTAGAACAAGGATGGCATTCCCACCTGGTGCCTGTGCTCCAAAGATTGCAATCCGTTTTGTTAAGATAGGATAATCCATCAAACCGACTTCCGTTTCTGCACGGTCGAAGGGTTTTTTTACCGTCGTTCAGAATAAAATTCGACATTCTTTGACTGTATTTCGTGACTGGAATTGAAGAGCCAGGCACTTCATAACATACCCCGATTGGAGATGTTGTTACGTTAAATGTAGCGCGGAGAAAAAAAGGATATAAGGAATTGGAAGCTTCGAAAATACCCGACTATTCAAATCTGGTCAACAAACGTGGCTGC
>JAHDVE020012131.1:0-14757 GCA_022606495.2 Halesus radiatus
CACAAAGTGAACCTCTCTGTTCGATAAGGGGGTGGTAAATCAAGTCAAACGGGACGAGTCGTTATCTTTCGTTAGGTATTATCATGGGATTCAATTTTTTTTCGTTAGATTTTAACCATGCTTCATTCTCATAACGTAAAGCATTAAAGGGTGACTATTCACGACGGTCTTAAAAAATACCAGAGCTATCCAAAGGATGGTTTATTAAAAATTAAATTTGAAGTAAATCAAATTTAATAACGTTATTATTATTATTTCTATTTTTGAAACTGTTAATACATGGTGGAATTCCATTATAGTATATTATAATAAAACAAATATAAAACTTTTTTCCACTTTAATTTACTTGCAGAACTTAATAATAAAATTATGAAATTTGTTGTACTTCAAATTTTTAAAAAAATAATAATAAAATGGAGTTCTATCAATTAAACACAATAATACGTAATAAAGAGGACAAGGTTTATCTAGCTTAAAAAATAATAATAAAAAAAGAAAAGTTATTAAATTAATTTATTTATTTTACTCTAACTCGCTCTTTATTTGAAAAAAGATTTTTCCCTAACATTTTCAATAATGAAACATTTATTTGTCAAATATTTATTAAAACTATTTTTTAACATAGTATTTCATTTTAGCAGTTGACAAAAAGGTCAGCTATACATTCCGCAGTCCGAAGTGCAGCTGGTTTTCAGCAATGCCTCTAGAAATTAGATTAAGTTATAGATAATTTTACATAGAAAAAATAACAAAATCTTTATATATAAAAATTAATGTTTTTGTCTGTCTGTCATCAATGCTATCGAAAATTACTAGACCGTGTTGTGTTCATGGGAATGTCAGGGAGAGGGGAAATGGGAAAGAGGAAGGTTAGGTAGGGAGAAAGCCCCTAAGTGGGAAAGCCACGTTGGGTGACAGTGTTGTGAAAATGAAGGGATGGGGAGGAGGAAGGTTGGGTTACAGGGGAAGTTATGGGAGACAATTACAATCTGCAGGACTTACCCTGGAGATGGCCTCTTAGATGAAAGTCTGCTCCGGACATTAGCCTAGCTCAGATCGGCAGGGGCATCAGCTTCTCATCGTACAAGGTCGCGGATCGATCGCAATCTTATAATTGGGTTGAGGGCGGTTCTAAGTCTACGTTAAATGAGTACAGGGAAATGTTTTCATACTCGAGGTTTATTATAAACTCAGATAAACATTGTAGGTTAAGAACAATCTAGTAGTTAGTAAAAAGGTCTTAATCTAGGTATGACTCTATTATAATATCTCTCTTTCTAATTCGAATCTCTGACCGGGTTATGCAAATGTACCAAGGGCTTAATCAACACATTAAGGGGGGATGGAAAATCAGCTTACATGGAGGTGATCTGGTCGGATGGCGAGAGTTGCTGGCAATGACGCTAAGGCTGGACATCTCTGCACTGAATTTAATGAGCTATTTAATTAGTAAGTCACCCCGATGAGTGCTTTGGCGGCAAATGGCACGACCAGCTGCGGGCTTCAGCCCGTCCGCATAGTACTTGGCCGTCATAAACTAGTAACACAAAAATAGCCGTCTCTTTTCAGAGACGCAGTTATCTCTTCGAGTTCCAGGCGGAAAGTGATCGTTTCAAGGGGCCGCAAGCAACGCCGCCGAGCTGCCGAGGCGCTCGCGTCGCCTGCTCCTGTTTTGTTAATTTATCATCTGATTGGTTTAATTGGGCGCTAGAATCGCCTGATTGGTTAATTTATGGAGGGAAATGATGTGATTGCTTGCCAGGCTCATTTGCCAAGACGAGTAGCTAGAACTCATCTCAGGGCCATCCTTTCGTTACATAGCAATCGGTTTCGCTGAAATTAGCACAGTTTATTCTTATTAATGCCGGATTAACAGTTTTACACATTGAATGGAAAACTGTTGCTATAACGTTTGAAAATCAGTATGAAAAACATTGAACCCGCCATGTTGTATTGACGTTAGCCCATAGATATGACTCTGATTAGCCACAAATTACATATTCAAAAGAATAAGGTTTGTGTGGGTAGAATATTTGCAAAATGGAAAACACAAGTAAGTACCTACTGTAGAACTTTATTATTTAGATATACTTCGAAAAAATAAATGTTTCGAATGAAATAAAATTTTCAAATGAATTTTTGTTTGATTCTTTGTTTAGAGATAGTAATAGTCGTCACAAGTCATTACTTTCGCTCTCAAATCAATTCTGGCACCCAAATTATAAGCAAGAATTCACAATTTCATAACATTATTCTAAAAAAAAATCCCGAGCAAGCCCGGATACACATCAGATGGTATAAAATAAAATGAAAAAGAGTTTTTATGTCTAAAAATACAAAAATTACGAAATCACAACCGCAAGTATCCATTTCATTATTTAATAAGTATGATGATGTGCGGCTGACCGTGCTGTCATCAACCATTCGCTGCGGAACTTCTTGAAGCACTGCAGCGATGTCAATCTTCGAATAGATAGTAGTATCTCATTCCAAAGTTTTGTTGAGGAATAGCTGTGACTACCCTCAAATGCAGCGGTTCAATGCCTGGGGAGAGCAAGCAAATATTATCTTTGACGAGTATTGTGTAGCCAAGTAGGTACTGTAGCACAAATAAAATGTATTAATACGCTCGCCACATTGAACAGCTGGCAAAATTGAAATTCTCAGCTAGGAGCTGTCAACGGATTTATCCAGGTATTTCATATTTACCACGTTCCTGGATTACGCAATTTCTATCGTGCGTTATTTAATTAGTTTTTATATTGTTAATGCGTATCTTAATCAATGATCATGAAATGAATAGTTTTCCAGTTATAGCTAACCCGAATACCTACAACATCTACGTGTGCAAGCGACAGATAGGTAGGAACCTTTGAATTTATCACATTTTATATTTCATGTAACTTCCTTCCGTTCGACATACTTAGTATCACATGCCGTTAAAGGTAAGGCGTGATATGTTCGCGTTTCGGTACATTATAGTAATATTGGATACATGCATTTTTGATACGTTGTAATTATTTATTTATTTTCGTAAGAAGCAATAATTTTGTGGTTTGACATAACATTAAGTAAAACTGATCTAAATAAAATTGGTTTTCGTAAAAAAACTATAATTGCGTGGTTTATATTTTTTGGTTATTGTTTTATTCAATTGTTTATTTATTTATAAATATTTTTCTGCACAGCCTAAAGCTTCGCGGTATAGGCAAGACACCTGGTGTAAAATAATAATAATGTATTACTGTTATACGAAAATAACATAGAATTCAACATCCTGTATAAGGCTGAATATACGTATTGAGAGTGATGGTGCAAATCTATCCCGATCGCTCTTTAGATGGCTTAATTCTATTTCTGCATACACCCGCTAGATCCAATTTACCCCAGTTGTGCCAACCTACCCCGGTTGCGCTAACAGCCCCCGAGTAGCACTAGTAGATCCAATGAGCGGAGTTCTGCAGGAAAGAGCCAGTCGATAAAACGTGCCATTATCGTCCTGTCACTGAGAGCTAACAATCATTAATAATTATAATAATCGGCCTGGTTATTGCACATCACGTGCAATAACCAAGCCGAGAGCCGGTATTTCACAACACTGAGCCAAGAGCCTATATTGCAAAACAAATGCAATACCGAGCTGAGATTTCACAACATGTGAACATAATGTTCGGCCGCACCGCGCGCCCTATAAATAGCGTACGCACAGCGGTATGTGCTCTTCTTTCCACATCAACCGCAGAATGGACAACATGTCCTTCCTTGTATTCCTCGACCTGACGCTAATAGACAAGTGCAGTCTTCTACACGGTATATGTATAACGAAACATATTGATATTTATATTTATTCACGCCCCATTTGGGCTATTATATTTTAATACAATACCTGCAAAATACCTACAACAATATACATATATATTTATTTTTTTTTAAATATAAGATAATAAAAAAATAAAAACTAAAGTATAGTTAAGAATGGCAAACAATTTTAAAAATATTATTTTTGTACGTTGATAGAATTTTCATACCAGTGGTGTCGATATAATAATCATTTCCTAAACTGTGCATTCGATTCATCACGGATTTTGATTCTGCATTGGTTCCTATACTTTTGTAGTGGTAAGGTAGCTTCTGACGAACATTCTACTTGGTACATGAACGTTGATCAACCAAAGAAGTTCAGGGGAGTTCAACATGTTTTTAATACTTTTTATAAATAAAAAATAACTTTGAACATATTCGTTTTTTCTTTTAATGTAGCATGACCAATCTATATTTTAAAGTGGATTCCGAATTATTGAGTTAAGTTCTAAATGCCTACTGATAAGGGATGTATTTAATATCTAAGTTATCAATTTTTGAAATCTTTTGAAATTCTTAATATGAAACCCAACATTTGCATTGCCTTACTGATTATAATTTTTGTTTACAGTAACTCCACATAGGAGGCCCTGAGGGAAATTATTTCCCTCATGGAGTATATAATCTTTGGGGATGCTGTGTGTAGGGTTATTTATTCATGTGAGAAAAATGATAATCTCGTGTCAAAATTTATTCCCAGGTCTTTTATTTCTGGTACAGGTATTAAATTTTGAATATTCATGGAATACGTAAAGATCAATGGTTTTTTTCCTATAAAATGTCGTGAACTTCACAAACTATGCAGAGTCTACATTGGCCATAGAGCAATTTACGCCACTGCTATTTAGGTAGTATGATCCATTTAATGGAACTTAATTGGTCTAGAACATGTCATTTTTATTACGTTACACACTTATTTATAACGACTGTTTGTTTCCTAAACAAAATAAAATAATAAAACTTAGGAATTGCCAGTATTATCAAATTAAAACAATTTCCATGTTTTTGACTGCTATATTTTCGTATGATTTATGATAGTGTCTCAGATATATCCGATGTTTATTTAATGTCCCATATTTATTTAACGTGTTGTCGTCACTGGTCACTTAGGTGAGTAACAGTCCGACCCCTCCCTCCACCTCTATAAACACTGATTTTTTTATGTTAAAAAAAATTAAGTCGTCGAATATCATAAGCCATCTACATTTTTTTACTCCAAAAGAACTCAGGATTCACTGGTTAAAGTATGTTGGATACGTTTTTATACACCATGTATACTCGAATAGGTTGGAAAGGTTTGTTTTTCCACTATTTTGTGGACTGTTTGCTTTCTGCAGAACATTCCAAACTGACTTCGTCAACCATTTGAAGCCGATACAACGATCGGAAATATCGCCCTGTTTTCAGCGTATCTAGTTTTACCCCGTATGCCGTTTTACTCCGGGTGCCATTTTAGCCCCGTGAAATATCAGTTTTGTCGCGAATTTAAATGTCAATATTATTGAAATCTCTTTGACGGGATCGTGACTGACGGGGCTATGATGGCAGTATTCCTTTTTTGTCGAATCAGTGAATTTACACTCTCTGTCAATCAATTTGTTTTTCATTGGTGATGTGAGGAATATGACAAGTCAATTCGGTGTATCTACATTTAAGGGAAGGTTTTTTTTTTCAATACACATTGCTATCACCCTTCGAGGGTTGTTTGGCCATTGCTTCAGTAAATATAGAAAGGAAAGGCGAATTTATGCTTAAAGTGCCAAAAGGGTACATTTTGAATAGAATTATTTTAATATATCCGATACATAATAAAAAAAAAATAAAAAAAATTTTCTTGTCTGGAATTCCTCTTTTCAATATCTGTAAAAATTGCAAAAGAAAATAAATAATGTATTTTGAATATAGCTTTTAGAATTAATAATAATATGAGAACAAAACTAAAAAACTCAAAAAATAAAAATTCCTAAACTTGATAATAGTAGCATATATGAATTAAAATGATTTTTTTTTTGATTTTACGGATACTTTCGTAATCTTCTAACTAGCTGGGGCTTATAGCAATACCCCTCGTGTTTCTAACTAAATAGTTCTGCGGCACTTTGACCTTATTACCACCTTCTGATGGTTTTATTTAATTGACTGAGTTTAATATTACATTTCATGAGTTTTTAGGGAAAGATCGTAACTGGATAAAAAACCCTAAGATGAATTAAAATGTGACAACGCTGTCTATACAGGGCAGATGGGAAGGGTTTGTCAACTAGAGTCATAGAATATATACGATGTTATAATAATAAAAGCACTTTTTCAAAATTCGCAGAACATCTCTTAGAAAATAATCACGTCCCGCTTGATAACAGCGAGTCTAAACCCTTACACGTAGAAAGGAAGGGTCTTAGATTGAATTTACTCGAACAATTGGAAATTAATAAACGAACGAATGATCCTAATATAACATTAATTAATAAAGCAAGGAAAATTATATATTCACCTCTTCTCCGTATGTTCACACTACCAAAACAATGTAACAGATTTAAACAAATTAAGAAAACATTTGAAAAAATACTTGCAGAACTTAATAATAACATTATTAAATTTGATTGATATTCAAATTTAAAAAAAAAATAATAATAATTAAACGGAGTTCTACAAATAAAACACAAAAACAATTAATAGAAGAAATTCTTGTTAAAGGACGGTTTATTTAGGTTTCTTGATATTCTAGAGCCTGTGAAGGTATGTCATCCCCTATTTGAATGACGTTGTGAATCGGTTGGAAGTTGGGGTGGGAAAGAGGAAAGTTAGGTTAAGTTAAGTGCCTGGCCAATCAGATATAGTAAGCAAACGTTTTAAGCAAGGTTTCAAAGTGGTCTCTCATCAGAACGATTCGGAACAAGTAAACTGTGAATGTAATGAAGAGTTATCTTATTTGAATATATTCCTCTTCCATAGTGAAGTGGGGGTGATCTTTGTGTTATCTTATTCTGGTAAGGGACCCATCGCCTCGATAAAGAGCCTCCAGGCGTGCCTGTCCTTCGGTATTTCGGCGGCCTCCGTCCATAGCACGCCCAACCTCTCCCCACGCCTTTTCAGTTACTTATCTGCCTGGGGCAGCCCACTGGACATCTTCCCTCTTGAATCACACTCTGAATTTTCAGCGGAATTCGATCTTTTAGCATTCTTGATAAATGACAAGCCATCTAAATTTCGACATTTCCATGAAGAGTACCGTTGGTTCAACGATAAGGTCATCTCGAATCTCGAGTTTCTCATTCGATCCAAGTGTCGTCCTGCTGAAACACCACAATTCAAAATTGAAACTTTGCTTGATAGGACTTTGGCCATGTTCTGTGATCAGATTTGAACAGTCGGGTACTTCTCAAGCTTTCCATTTCCCATATCCTTCCCCTAACTACTTCTTTCTTATCTCAAATTGGAGATGCAATAGCCCCATCAGCAGTTTCGAGATGGTTGTACGGTATTCAATACTACTTGAAACAACTGAAAGAGACCAACAATGTAAATTTTCATTTGGAATCATCAAACTTAAGTTTCAAATCATAAGATGCTCTGTGTTCTTGCTCCCCTGGCTTCGTCTTCATTCAATATTACCCGGTTAGAGTCCAGTATGATACATATTGTATTGCAAGTTTTGCTTCTTTTTTTAATTTCGCAATTTAGCCTTACAATGCTTTTAAGAATGAATGGGAACGAATTCATCACAGAATATAAAAGTTTAGTTCGCTATTGGAGCAGAGTCACTGAGAACGTAAGCCCAGAAAGTTATATTAACTCCGCCAGAGTTTCCGTTGTATAACAACTCTTCATAGCATTGTCAACCGTTGTTGTTAGTTGTTGTTGTAGTTGTTAATTGTTACGGTAACAACTAGCAGCAGTTGCTTTAGATTCCTAATAGCGATATGAATATAGAAACGGAAATTCTGGAGGATTAATATATAATTGCTGATGGGAAGTCAAGCCAAAATCTAGCCATTGTTCCTTTCTCTAAATAAGCAAATTGGAAATATTTTAAGTATTACAAGTTTGTTACATACAGAACTTTGAGTAAAAAAAAATCATAAAGAATTTGGTCAAAGTTTTTTTTTTATTTCTTCAACAAAGTACTTATAAGTTACATTTCAATTATTTTACAAAATATTAAATTTCATGGTACTCTTGGTCGTGTTTACACCTCATCAGAAAATAGGAGTTCTGTGTCTGATAAGGGAGTGATTCTTAATTTTTAAAGTTTTTTTTTAAAAGATTGTAATTTTATTTGTTTATTCTGACTAGTCATTAATAAACGCATTTCAATGGGGAGGTTTTTATGGCTATATAAATATAATAGTTTTGCATTTGAGTTGTTTTAAAATTAGGTATTATAATTGGTTACCATTTCTCATAAGTGTGTAATATTTCTGATTTTTTCCAAGATTTTACTCGTGTGTCGATTAACAGTGCGTTTTTCTGGCTTTTGATTAAAATAAAATAATGATTCACTAAAACAATATTTTATTGCATGGAGCATGATAAGGTAACGGAAGTTATAATAACAATATTTAATAATAATAATAATAATACTTGGATGATTTGTATAGCCCCGTTTTTATGAAAAATCACCTCAAGAGCGATGTACAAATACTACTTGTTAGGGTTTATCTTATTATGTACGTATACAGAAAACATACTTACCTCGTAGGGCACTCCAGATTAAAACGTTAATTACAATGTTTTGGGTTGAGATGATGTGACTTTACACGCACAGGACACAAATATTCGAAAACACTGCACATTGCATGACATTAAAGTTACTGTTTAAATCTAATTTGTCATTGATATTATATTCATTAGAAGGTTATTGGTAAAAGAGGAGTAGGTGTTTATTTGAAAGATGATTTTATTTGAGATTTTTGATAAAAAAATTAACATTTACAAATATTTAAATTATTTGTTTATTAGGTGAACTGAAACATTCATGGATATGACTTTCCGAAGTGATGAGTTTTGAGTTTTGCTCTGAATTAGGTCGAGTCTTTAATCAATCTTAGATCGTATGGCAGTTTATTCCAGGCTTTAGGGCCTGACATGCTGAAAGCTCGCTCACCAAACTTAGTGTCTGGTGTGCGCTTTGGTTCCTTCAGCTTTCCGATGGCTGATGACGTCGCTGATCTAAGAGTTGACTGGCGCGAATTAGAATTTTCTGGGATGCAGAGTTCCGATAGGTAAGCCGGGGCCATCCCGTTAATTGATTTAAATACCATCGAGCAAAGCTTGAACTGGATTCTTTCAGGACATTTGAGCCAATGAAAATTTTGTAGATGCTCTGAAATGTGGCAGTATTTAGATACGCCTGTAATTGTTAATTTAAGACTCTTCTTAAATGAGAATATTTACAGGGGTGAATCAATCACCAAGATAAATTGGTAAATAGTTGGTCAATATAGAAAGCTCAGCAATAATCTACTCGTAGATAGTTTATGAAATAACTAATTGTGACTTTAAAATGTAAGATCGTCTCTATATTAATTAATCTCACGTTATTGTAAAATAACGAATTTAATGATAAGCAACCGAACTATACCCGGAATACTACATACTGATATGAATGGGGTCTTCTTCGAAATATCCACGGTTGCCTCGAAATGGTTGATGTGCCAAGGAACAGCGTGTGCCATAGTGCTGTCATACAAAGGCTCTGTTGGCCCCCTGGAGATCTATGCAGCTAGGGTTAATCTTCTTCTCTAATAAATATATTCACGATTGCTATTTTTAATATCCAAAATGAAGGGGGTGAGTAAAACAAACCGATACAATTTTTATAATAAAAACTTGCATATAAATATCATTCATACATGATGTGGCAAACAATCGATTAACTACGAAGGGAGCAAATTAATATAATTGCCTTCCAGATAATACTAAAAAAATAAAGATTCCTAGGATTATTTAAAAAGAAGTTAAATGAACAAAACAATAAAAGTATTTTATATTCTCAATCTTTCGGGAACCATTCTAGTTAAATAAGTAGAAATGCAATTGTTTTCTCTGGAATTATAAAAAAAAAAGTAAATACACTTCTCTGTCGTTTTAAATATTTTGATATGGAATTTATTTTGGCAAAATACCAAATATTGAACATTTTAATTCTGCCAGCTCTCCGAGGAAACGGGAAAGTGTTCAGATATTCATAATAAGGCATTTAAAGAGAATAAGTTTCGAATGGTTGAGAGAACTGAGTGATAATAAACTGGAAAACATCATGAAAACAATGTAAATACAGTGGAAACCCTAGTAACGAGGACTGTGATGAACATTGCAACATTATTCTTGTGATATATGCATTATATTTATGTATACCTCATATAGGACTTATAATTCATTGTTATCATTATCATATGTCACATTCATGTACAAACTTTTCTTAAATAGAGACTAATAAATAATATAATAATAATAAAGGCAAATTAAAAGATAAAAGTATGTATGGTCTAAGAATATCAGAGCTGTACTTTAGCGATTTGTGGCAATCTTCGAGTGACTGTTAGATTGTGTAACACTTTTATAAGAATTTAGTGGTTAACCCATACCACTCCTTTGTCGGGTGCCAGCCGACATCACTATTTGTGCGCTACCACTCAGTTGTCGGCTGGCGGCCGACAAGATAAGACTTGCGCGTGCGGTCTATTTTCGCTCGCAAAACTTGACACCTGACGTTGTTTCTTGTGATTATTCGATAAAAAACATTTAAATTCACGTTTTAATAAGATTTGACTGTTTTCCGTTTTTTTTTACTATAAAATGACCATTTTGTAACTGCCTATCAATAAATTAATATTTTGACATTTAAATTAGAGTTGGCTGACAACAAATATTAAAAAATAATGGTATTAATTGTTTTTGTGTTTAATTCGTAGAACTCCATTTAATTTTTTTTTTTTATTTAATGTAAATCAAATTTAATAATGTTATTAAGTTCTGCAAGTATTAATAATGGAGTGGTAAGGGTTAATATAGGAGCCCGTTTACCGAAACACCACAACTAGCTTCATATAATACTTGAGCAGGTCGATGAATGTCTATATTTGGGAAGTACGAGAATTGGAAATCCTGATATTGAAAGAAGGGTATTGAGTCGGGCCACGTTAAAAGTCGGAATAACAGAAGAGAATGTATGAGACGTTATATGAATGTGAATGACGCAAGAAGTTTGAGTTGTTTGGCGGTCCGTCCTCTCTGCCCACCCCTTCGGAGAAACGGCGTGATGGTTAGTTAGTTAGTTTAGTTTTAGTATTCAGTTTTATATGTGCTTTATTATATTATTGTAATGGAATTCCACCATGAATTATCATTTTCACAAATAGAAATATTAAAGAAACATTCTTTTAAAAAATTTATTTCTTTCAAACATTTTTTTTTTCAAAACATATCCAAATAATAAAGTTCTTGCGTAGGTGCCTACTTGTGTTTTCCATTTTTGAAATATTCTACGCAATCAAAACTTCTTAATTTGAATATGTAATCTGTGGCTAACCAGAGTAGTATATCTATGGGCTAACCTCAATATAACATGGGTTAAATATATTTCATACTAATTTTAAAACGTTCTGGTGATAGTTTTACATATTCGATTTCATTCAAAGTACTCTGTAAACCTTCCAAACAAATTGTGTTATTTTCAGCAAAACCGTTCCAGTAATTTTCAATAAAATCGACGACAGACACAGACAGGGAAATATTCATTAGTATGTATTAAGATGTGAACCGTTGATTTTACTTCTTCAAAATATGAAGAAATTTCACTGAAAGGAGAAATAAAAGAAAAATTTTAACAAACGTCAAACAGCGAGTGATTACAGCGCCACGCATCGGTAAAAAGGGAACTAAATGTGCGGTTTCTAAGAAGCATTCTGGACAATTCCTCAAAAGTATCATACTTTCGATAGTCAATTTAAAGGACATACGATTTTTTTATACGAGTATTTAACAATAACTGAGGCATGCACCCATAGACAAACAACCGAAAAAAACAATTTTTTGGAAAAACGTGGACCTTTAAGGTTTTCTTTTTAAGGTCTTCAATTTCTGCAGAGTTTAGTTATCATATTCCAAGTTATTTTTTCTTTCATCTGCTTTCCCCCACAAGGACCGCCCTTATAGAGGCCCTCTCGGGAGCGGTCGAATCCTTTATTTTTTCTCAGACCTTATTATGTAAATAGTTTCGTGAAATTCTCTTACTCCTGAATTAGCATCTCCGTAATCTTTTATGTAAAATCGCCGGTAATTAATGCGGGAATCGGCCGTCCCGGGCGCTGGGGAATTTATGAATAAAAAACCTTTTTTCAATCTCTGAAGGGCAGGTACTTCATTATGCGTCGGCAGATTTAGTATTGTACGCCAAAGCAGAGTAGTTGTCATCTTGACAAAATAATGCTCTAAGGTTATCAGTTACAATTTTTATAAATTAATTAATAATTACTTTGTAATCACCACTTTATTAATACATAAATAACAACATGTTTCGAAAGCGAAGCTTTCCTCATCAGAAATATTCAGAATACTAAAAAATTATAATAATAAAATAACAAATAATAATCTTTTGAAGAAATTGTAAGATTCTCATTTCATTCATTTCAGGTTTTGATGAAATTATGATCCTGTCAGTATAAATGTAATGCTCTTATGGGGGTTGAAACATCTCAATCTTAATGATCGCAATGCTAAAAAAAGTCAACATCAACACACCCGCAAATATATATTGTTATATTTTCTTTATTCCTAACATATCTCATCGACAATGCCATCACCTTTTTAGTGGACAGTAATACCCCTTTCTCCTGCTCTTTAACCATGACTACCTTAAGAACATAAAAGTTTTATGTGTCTAAGCATTTAGTTCTGTTTTTGAAAACCCGAAAAGAACGTCAGCGGCTGCTTTTGGTACACGCTCACTTATTTTCGGTGTATGGCTATGGTAGGTAGTATTTATCTTAGTAGTATAAGGTTTGTGTTAATGATATTTCAAATTACAATTACGGGATATTTTAAGTAACTAAAAATAGAAACCAAAAATACATATTCAATACTTTTTTCGGATGAAAGGGAGAATTTAATATTGTAGCTACTTCCAATCCAAACAATGCATTCGCTTTCATCCACATCAGATATTACATTAATAATTATATTATGCAGTTTTGCGCTGAATATATTAAAAATTTCGTAAATAGTAATAAAAATTGTGATAATTTTATGAGGCCAGAACTCATCGTTCGAGAGGTTTTGCTACTTCAGAAATTATGGTATTTATTAATATAAGAATAACGAGGAACTCAAATAAGCTAAAATGTAGCGGATGGACGGAGAAGGAATGCCGTGAGAATATCCATGATGCAAGAGAATGGAGTAAGTAGTTGTGGATGCCCCGGGAAGGTATTTATGTGATGAAATTAATTAAAAACTTTTATCAGTTCAAATCATATCGTTAATCATATATATTTTTTGCATTAAGAAAGACAAACATTCCGAAATACGAAAAATATATTTTTTAAAACTCCTTTTACCATCATTAATTAGCGGAAGAACTTGCTTGTGCAGTGAAGGAGGACTGAGCTATCAAGGGAATTAAATGCCTGATACCGGATCGGAACTAGTCGTATTTATCAATTCAGTCATTAATCGGTCAAATAACTCAGAAGAGAGAGAATGAAGAAAAGAATATGAGGATGGATAGGAATAATTAAATTTTCAAATTGATTAAAGGAATTCATAAATATGTAGATTCATTTTATAATAAGTTGGGTTGTTGAAACCGTAGAAACCGTTGAAATCGTAGAAAAGCGTGGAAATCATGGAAACATAGAACTACAGAAGCCAGCGTAATATTGTAACAACGCTGGGAGTTTTGCGTGGAGTGCTAAAAGTGTTTTTTTTTTACGAAATTTTAATGATCAAAATTCTAAATAAAAAAGTTTACCCTGCGAACTTCAACTCGGCGCGGTGCAGCCCATGGAACCATAATGAATTCATTGAAACTTGTGGCTAAGCGCAGTTTTTCCAGAGTAGAGCACTGCTCAGTAGGGCGGAGCGAATTTTTTTTTTTGCCGATGCTATATTACCAATTGGTGCCTTGATATTACATTTTAAAGTAAAGAAAATATCATAAAATTTTGTCAAATCCTCAAGTGGCGCACTGACCCGAAAGTTGTACAAAAAACGTGATTTTTTTCAGAAATTGCATGTAGACAGGCACCTCAGCATGTTCAGAAAACCTTGCAAATACATTTGATATTCACCTATCTAATTTCCTCCTTCTTCCACCCGACCTTCGCGTTTCCACATGAAAATTCAATCAATCACAAACAGACATCAGTGTAGAGCACACTTCCGTTGAAATAACTGTGCTAACTCGATAGTGACCTGTTAGTAAAATGACAAAAACAAGAAATGGGTTTTCTACAAGTACTCTCAACTCATACTGCGTGCAAACAAAGATCGCAAACTTTTCTTAGTCCTTTCACATACAATAGGCAACACATCCAACTCAAAACACCCTGTACGAGAAATTTATTTTATATCAGATTAAAAAAACACATTTTAATAAGTGATCTCTTAGCAGCTCAAAGTATCATGCATGTCATCGCGTAGATTTATTTATTTATTTACTTTTTTTGGGAAAATTAACAGGAAATCCATAATTTTCATATATATAACAATATAAACAATAAATTATGCCAATTATAAATTTTCCTCTGCTGATAATAATTACTATGAGTAAAGTGTGACAATGTAAAGTTTTTCATCAATTAGCTTAAACAATGTCAGTCGGGGGAGGGGAGGGTGGATGGGAACATAGGAGTGGGATAAAGGTAAAAATATGGTTTATGTTAACTAGTTTGAGAG
>JAHDVE020012132.1:0-14732 GCA_022606495.2 Halesus radiatus
GTGGTCGATACCCATAGCGGATACAGGCTTACTTCATTTTAGCCTTTTGAAAGCCGTGATTTTTGGAAATCGCTAAAAACCGGAGCGTTTTCCGCGTTTGCCGCGCCGAGCGCCAGTTGAGTGTAATTGCGTAATTACTGACTCGTTTTCTTGCAAAACGATGCTTTTATAAATAGTACCGTCTTACCATATCCCTTTAATTTAAGTCGTTCCGTATCGGGAACCAAATGACGGTCCTCATAATACTCGTTCTATCTCCCTTTCTCATAAGATCAGAGATGTTCTTTAAAAAGAGAGAACTTCAGATCATATTCTGATACTAGATAGAAAGTGATATAATGTGTTCACGTATTAATTAAAATTGTGTAAAAGTAGTTAGTAAGTAGTAGCTTCATATATTTAGAAAAACGATTTTTTTACTGTCTCATGTCACAAAAACAAGAAATACGAAAACATTTTGGAATTTTTACTATATTTTCCATAAAATTAAATAAGTGCTCTACACAATAAAAGTTATCATGTAGATAAGTGTAGTAAAACACAAGTTATTCTTACTGAAAAGTACATTTTACATTTATGTACATTTTCTGTAATCAATAAATATTATAAAAATAATAATAATCTTTATTTATTTGAAACACGTTATTTAACGACAAAATGTAAGAAAGCTTTGACCGATCCCGTTTCAGGACATTGAAATTGATAAGTTTAGTTCATATTATGTGCCATTATACAAAAATAGACGGGAAAAAGCTAGTATTAACATAATATGATAATATAATAATCTAGAAAAAAGTATAATAATTATAAAGAGATGTGAATGTACAGAAAAAAAAACAATTGTATATACCAGATAATTTGAGTATAGTATAATAATTCATATAGAATAATAGTAAGTTCATAGAGAGAAGAAAAAAAAAGTATAGAGTAATCGTTTACGTATACCAGATAATTTGAGTATAGTATAATAGTTAAGTACTTATGAAGAAATTAACAAAACAAATATTATATGGTAGAGTAAACAATTATGTATATTTGTTTAATAGGCACTGGTTAGTGCTGAGGAAAAAATGCGTTTAAAATTGAGTACTAAAAAAAGATAATATTATTGAGTAATATTGATAAGATTGAGTTAGGTATCACTTAGCTTTATGAGCCGACATAATGAAGGTACTATACATTTTTGGATAATTAAATAAATATATATATATATATATCTACCATGCTATACGTATAATTACCAATAATACCTCATTAATTACTTGATATATAATTAATACAGACCTACAGCTATACACAAAAAGGTTGAATGGAAAAATAAATAAATGTGATATTGTAAAACAAAACTGGATGAAGCTTGTTTGAGGTGAATTTTCTTTTTGGGTTTATAACCCAGAATAAAAATCACAATAAATTCCTCCAACATTTTTACACCGTAACAAAAGGAAACAAAGCAAAGCTTATCGGCAAATAAACCATTTTGTTTGTAGGCACGAGTATGTGTACATAATACGAAAATGCTCAACAATCGGGCATCAAAGATTCTATTTGCTGTATTTTGTCCGTTTTATTTGTTACGAAACATTCCATTTATATTCCGCATAAATTTTATTCTACCCTCGGGAGCTCCTCGCCCTGGAGAAATCTTTACTGCCGTAAAATTACAGCCCCATATAAAACGGGCGGTAAATTCTACCCGGGCAAAGTGATGAGCTAATTTAAATGACTGAAGATGTGCGGAAAAGCAACAGGAATTTATTAAATAACATTTATTTTATAACAAGCTAATAAAACATCTGTTGAAAGATGTTTTATTTAATGACCACCACTTGAGTTGGTTATAATATATATTAAATGAGGGTGGTTTTCTTCATCTCAATACTTAACCCTTATTATTTATTAAGATATTAATACATTTTGCCGTAGCTAGAACATTCGGGATGATCAGCGGAGAAGTGGTGTAAGTCGATAGACTTTTGAAATGAAATAAAGTTTATTAGCGAGCTAGTTACTCCTTGTTGATGAAACATTTAATCCAATACCCGTTCCAATTGTTAACACCATCCATTTATACTACCAGATTTTGTTGACATTGCACATCTCCGCACTGATAAAACATAACACCTTTGAACACACGTAAAAAGGTCACACTATGTTCATCGTGGTACGAATTGACTTACAGACTGTTATGCGTACGAGGGAAAATTACCATTTCTACTATCTGCGTCTAGACGGCTATTAACATAGGACTCTAGAACATGAATACTGTAAGATAATTGCCTTCCAGATGAAATTAAAAAAAGAAAAAAAGTCAAGGCGTATTTAAAAGTATTAAATTGCATTGCGTCTATTTAGGTAATAATTCTAGTTAAATAGGTGAAAAGGTCATTTTATTTTGTCTGGAAGCAAAAAAAAAAGAAAGAATATTTATGTGGATCGTAACAGAAAATTTTGATTTCTTGACTTTTATGAAAAAGCTTTTCTTTTTAATTTATTAAACATTTTACGGTTTTACAGCTCCAACCCAATACTTCGAACCCTCTACTATCATTAGATACTCGTAATTTAAAATCAACCGTAGATTGGAAGCGAGGAGTAGAATTAATTCTGTACAAATTTTTCATTGAAGTGCCGACAGATCGCGCTATCTTCCTTCAAGATATGGTTTCTTTGAGTTCTTTCCCCAGCAATGCGTTTGTCTTCATAATAGCAGGTTGCGCCTTTTTCTCGTAGGCAAGTTAAAAAAAATTTCACTGAGGAAATTTTACGACTCATATAGTGGGAACTATTATCTCAGACATAATAAACGAATGAATTATACATATTTAAAATGGGTATACTTTTTGTCTCTTGTAAAACGTTGTTATGTATTTCTATTGTATCTGTATGTTTCAAGCCTATACATTATTTATGATATTCTCCTGTTGTTTATAAATATATATATAGTTTTTTTTCATATTGTGATACATATATTTAAAACTTGACAAACTCGCCCACCGTTGTTCAATATCAGGTTATGTTCTGATTTTTGTAAATAGTAACATTTTGTATCACATATAAACACGTTCCATTGTAGTGTAAATTATCACCGAAAACAAGAACAACAATCATTACATAATTTATTTTCAAATGTAAATATGTTAGTTGTAAGTCTCTATTCTTAAAACATATATGTTAAACATTAAACAATATTGTTTAAAAAAACTCACCTCTTCATAAATATGTTTGCCACTAGTTACAGGTCTCAGTTGTAAGTCGTTAGCTGTATACGTCTTAGATGTAAGTCACTAGTTACAGGTCTTAGTTGTAAGTCGCTAGCTATATAAGATGTAAGTCACTAATTATAAGTCTGAATTAGGTGGTGTCTAGTTATAAATCTTAGCTGTAAGCCATTAGTAATAAATCTAATATGTAAATAGTGATAAGGTATAGGTTAGATAATATATTCTAGGGTTAAATAAAGACGTTGTAACGGGATAATAAAATAATGCCCAATATGCGCGGAGAACAGAAATAGTATTTATTTTGGAACGAATCAATTTACAAGTAAGTTAGCAATAACATGATAGTTTAACAACACTTGACAATTCGGTCGATTGATTCAAGTCACTTATTCTTATTTCTTTCACCAATAACAGTTTTTTTTAAATATATTACTGAACAACATTTATAGAGAAAAATCACCCAAATAAATTTTAAATTTCGCCAAAATTAAAAAAAATACAAAATTACAAATCCAAAACCAGAAAACGCGCGGCGAGACCCGTGACATCAGATGTTACGAATGCAATAATAATAATAATACTTGGATGATTTGTATAGCGCCGTTTTTGTGAAAAATCACCTCAAGGTGTACCTGGTAGGGCCCTCCAGATAAAAACGTTAAATTACAATGTTTTGGGCTGAGATGATATGACTTTGGACGCACAGGACACATATATTAGAAAACACTGCACATCGCATGACATCGAAGCAATGTACCAACACTACTAATATAGCAGGATTATTTGATGAGATGATTTTTAATTCAATTTTAAATAACGATTTATAAACTCTTCATATAATAAAACTTGTATATTCTGAATCGGCGTTTGCTGATCTATATGAATATATATTTTTAAAGCCGTAATATTTTTCACTGGAGTACTTTATTGTGGCCTTGGTGAAACATGGATATAAAATAAACTTTGACCAAGTTTAAAATCTAAATAAATGGAACTGTCAAACAAAGTTGCTGTATTATTTCATACCACTAATTGCTTTCTGAAAAACAGAAAGAAAGTTATCGTAGATTCAGGGGCATCGGTTTATTTCTAGCATTTTAGAATAATTTGTACCAGTCTGAAGATGGCCTTAACGAGCTGAAACCCGGTTACGGTCAAATAAAAATTAAAGTGGAAAAAAGTTTTATATTTGTTTTATTATAATACACCAATTAGACGATGATTGTAAGAAAAAGAATCTGTGTTGAAACATCAGATAATATAATATACTAGCTGATGTGTACCCGGCATTGCTAGAGATTTTTTGATATTTTTTTTTTAACTAAGTTATGAATTCTTGCTTGTCCTTTGGGTACCATAATTGATTTGACAGCGAAATTAATGCTTTGTGACGACTATTCCTATCTCTAAACAAAGAAACATTAATTTGAAAATTTTATTCATTCCAAAGATTAATTTTTCTAAATATATCTAAATAATAAAGTTCTTAAATAGGCACCTACTTGTGTTTTCCATTTTGTCTACCCAAACAAACCTTATTTTGTATGTAATAAATATGTGGCTACCCAAAGTGGTATATCTATGGGCTAACCTCATACAACATGGCGGGTTCAATGTTTTTCATACTAATTTTAAAACGTTATAGCAACAGTTTTACATATTGGATTTCTTTAAAACTACTCTCTAAACCTTTCCGGTACTAATAAGAACGAGTAATTTTCGAGAAAATCGAGGACACAGAAAAACATCATTTTTTATTTGTAGAGATTAGATATGTTGTGTTCCCACCCCGATTATACGAGATGATAATGTTCTTGTGTTTATAACGTCCCTTTCAAAGGTTTATGCCATAGATGCGTATAATAATAACAACGTTCAATATGATACCTCACGAGACCGGAGCCTTGTGGGTACAGAGAAATACCGACTGCTATGCTAGTAGCTGTAGCTGTAGCCTGTAGCAGTCCAGTATGTAGTAGCACACCGACTGCTGTATAGGTTGCTGTAACAGTAGCGGTGTACAGTTACAGCAACGGACGGGGCCAAACGGGCCGGGAATTCATTAGCCAAGGGGCGCCGGGATACGATGTTCTAATGAATAAACAATTCAAACAATCTTCCTCGCGAACACTGGTACGAATAAACCCAGATACAAGATTATAAAAACATACAGGGTGCTTTATCACGCAAAAGGAAAACGGTTAACGTCAGGTAGGTGGGTACCTAAAAATATAAAGAAGGGAGAACTAAAAAATTACACACGTCACGATTCATATTTATGTAAGTGCCAAAATTACTGCACTGAAAAAACTGTTATTGTCACTGAAATAATCTCGTACTTTAGACCCCAGATAACCAGTGTTGTTTTATAGAACTAAGCCCTTTTAAAGTTAGTAAATTAAAATGACCTTCTAATGATATCAAATTTGGAATTATTAGCGCTACAAAGAAGCATTTTGTTTTTTGCAAGCAAGACACTAAGAAAGAAGTGTTAAGAATTTTAAACATCTTTTTATCGTTAGGTAAATGATTTCGTATGTAAATTTTTATGCAACGCGTAGGTACTTATTATTGTAATCAGTTCCTACAAGTATTAAAAAAAACAGCGATCAGTGTCAGGGCTAGCAGAGAAAATTAAAACGATGCGACCGTATTGTGTCGATATATATATATATATATGGCGCGCTTAGAGCTCATCAGAGAAATATATTATTACTCGTATCGGGAAATAACACACTGTTGTGAATCTCGTTATTATTAACTAGTAACCTGTTTTCGTACGAGTGACAGACACACTACAACGGGATAATATTATACATGGGGGAGATCAAATCTTGGATTTTAAGAAACCTATCAAAGATTTGTGGTTTTCTATAAACTATGTATATATTATTAAACTATAGTATGTAGCTTAACCCAAAGTTACAAATCTTTGAAATAAAATACTGCAATGGGCTAGACAATGTGTGGAAAGGATGCTAGATGATACTCTAAGCCATGACCACGAGGAGACTGACCACGAGGCAGACTCGGGTAAAGGTGAACTATCTGCATGGTAGAAGATTGGAGCAGGATGAGAAGACCCAGGCTAGGACGGGAGCAGGTGGTGGTTGAACAACAGCGGTTCGTGGTCTTTTTAAAGGGGGTTCAATCAGAAATTCACGAGAAGATATTATATTTCATCAAAATGTATTTACTGTTGTTGGTCCTTCAGCGAATCGTCCAATACAGCGGCAGTCACATCATAAAGTTGGTTGGATAACTAATAACTAGCGACTTGAGACAATACGGCGTTTGTAGTTACCCTGTAAGTGCTCTGTACTTACAGAGGGCGCTCTTGTGAGGTGTCACATAAAAAATTATATTTCATCAAAATGTATTTACTGTTGTTGGTCCTTCAGCAAATCGTCCAATACAGCGGCAGTCACATCATAAAGTTGATTGGATAACTAATAACTAACGACTTGAGACAATACGGCGTTTGTAGTTACCCTGTAAGTGCTCTGTACTTATAGAGGGCGCTCTTGTGAGGTGTCACATAAAAAATTATATTTCATCAAAATGTATTTACTGTTGTTGGTCCTTCAGCGAATCGTCCAATACAGCGGCAATCACATCATAAAGTTGGTTGGATAACTAATAACTAGCGACTTGAGACAATACGGCGTTTGTAGTTACCCTGTACGTGCTCTGTACTTACCGAGGGCGCTCTTGTGAGGTGTCACATAAAAAAATAAAACTTTCACAATGGGGTACCCCTTTGATAAAATACAGATACAGATGAAATAAAATACTGGTTCAAGAGAAATTCGCGAAATCCTTCAAACAAAGAAAATTATTTGTGCGAACAGTATTTACCAAGAGCACCGTAGATTTGAAAGGTTACAGTTGAATGATTAATGGATGATTATGAATTCTCTCTCTTAATCTTAATACCCCCAACGAGTCTAAAATATGAAATCACTATATGAGACAACATTCATCCACAGTAGGTATAAAGCTTGTTTAATTTTTTTTCCATCCTAAAACAACGCTTACAAAAAATGTTGAAGGACATGCCTACAGGGTACCTACCTACCTACCTACCTACCTACCGGAAAAGGAGGTTAATTTTGCAGAAGAATATTAAATGATAAATCCTTTACCGAGGTTTTGAGAAAAGGTGAGGTCGGGTTTTAAAAAAAACAGGGACGAGAATTTCGAAGAAATATAAGCTGTTGAATTGAATTCTACATATATTTTTTAAATATTTAAATTTGGGATTTGATTTTAAAACAATCTCTGCGAATGTAAATATATATATATATATATTCCAAGCTAAAGGTAAATATTCTGGTAAATGTTCACCAACATGATACACGACAATACCACAAACTACACATATCAAAAATACACTAGAAAATACGGGCTGAAATCATTGGAATACATTGCTAACACCAGCTATAACAAGTTGCCTGAGGAATTGAGATCCGTGTACGCTTCGGTCAAATCTCGAAATGATGTTCCGAGATCTTATTTTTTAAAATGCTATTTGGAAAACCATTCATCATAGATACCAACTGTGTTCTGATAGCCGTCCTTAAGCTTTGCATATTCTGTTGTAGATATATTTCTCTCTTGTAAAACGTCATTATGTATTTCTATTTTATCTGTATGTTTTGAGCCTGTACACTAATTTATGTTTATTTGTTGTTGTTGTTTTTGTTTGTATATTTTCATTTACATATTTGCCTTGAAAACTTTGTTAAACTTAATATTATGAAGGAAAAATTAATAGTCCCAAAATGAGTTGAATTTATAACTCACGGGAATGCAACACCGTTTTGCACGTCTTTAAATAAATAAAGCAAGTTTATAATATACCCCAAAATACACAATTTGCAGGTTGCTAACTAAAGAAATAATATGAATGATTTATCTGTAAATTTTATACAGGTAATAAGGTAAATGTATAACAAAGGACAATAACGCTTAAACTATAATCTTCCAAATTCTAATACGTAATAGAATATAAGATAAAACGTTCAAAATTGCTTTCACTGCTTTTCGAAGCAAACATACCCTCCGACATTTTGGGATGTATTTCGTACTACCTATATAGAATTGGCAGATAAATCACTTGTGGTATTGCTTGAGTTCGCAACATACAAAGTAATAGTTAGTCATTTTAGAGAAAAAAAACTGCAAAAAAAAGAGATTTACATTTGATTGCTGTGTACAAAATCGAACAAGAAAAGCCCATATTTTAATACCGAGAAAAATAATAGAAACTAACAATTACTTTATAAAATGTAGGAATAATATGACATGAAAATGGATTCGGGTGAACCAGACCATATTTCCATTTTAATAATATGAGACCTTATTTTCCTTGAGGCCCATATCAAGCGCAGAGGACGTTATCTGTTTGTTTCAATTTTATAACTTCAAGAGCAAAGTGAATACACAATGACAAATCTTGTGTATTTAAGTGTTTTTTTTAAGTAATATATATATATGTATAGATATTTTAATTAAAGAAATACATGCGTACATACATTGTAATAATATAGTTAGCATTTCATATAAGATAATTTAATACTCCTCTTCCATTAAAAGCATTTGCTTGTGGATGCAAGAGGAGTGTACATTAATTTGAGTTAAACTTAATTACAATAAAAATAAAGATACAGTATTAATACTATATTGTTTAAAAATATAAGCCGTAATGCCCAAGTTAGGAAGCAATCAATCAGAAAACCTGATTGGGGCGGTCAATGTGTATGTATGGAGATACGCACAGGTGATTTTTAATTAAGAGTGTCTATTTTTTAACGACACCGAGTTCTGAGAACAAGGTAAATAGAGTAGTTCATACGTGATTGAAAACAGAGGAAAGCAATTATTTTTAAATATCAGAGCTTTGTAATCTAATACCATTGTCTGTCGGACTTGTAGGAATATTGGAATATTTTTATATTGAAGGAAACTAAATACTCTTGTATATTCTCCATGGAATAATATATTCAGGACTGATGTTAGGGGCCGTCCGCAAAATACGTTACGCACTATGGGGGAGGGGGAGGGATAGACGTTGAAGCGATTGTGTGACAAAGGTTCCGGGGGTAGCAACCCCCCAATAAGAAACTCCAGTGAAAAATATCAAGGCTTAAACATATTTATATAGATCAGCAAAGGCCGATTCAGAATATGCAAGTTTTATCTTTTACTTCTATTATAAAAAGAAGAATGATACGGGCAGGCGGCGATCGTTTGTTTTGTATACAAATCAACAGTTTTATTCCGAGCTTGATTAAATTTTGCACACCATACGTTCAAAATAAAAGGAAAATTACTGGTTACGGGTAGAGGTCGGGGTGGGGTTCAGCGTAGAGGTAGGGGAGGGGATAGGAGTAGGGGTACGGTAATACATGACAACCTCAAAACGTTACTCCAAACCATTCATAACCCCGGGCAACGCCGAGTACTTCAGCTAGTTATTTATTTACGATATTTTATACGCCCTATATGCTATTTATACGCTTTTCCATATATTGTTCATGAAATACAACTAAATATTTTATTTAATACAAACAAAATCAGCAATAACATCGTGTGAGTACAATTCGATGTAATTTGCAACAAAGGCGAATATACAAAACACACAGAGCACATTCACTAGTACTTATGCTCAAGACATGTATCTAGTTATAGTCTTTTTGTATTTGCATTCCGGGAAGTTGAACATATAAACTACCTCTGAAAACGTATTACCTTCTGCGTGAAGTCTAAGTACGAGCGAATTTTTTAACGACTCAGTCCTGAAATTATTGTTACAGTTGAATAAGCTTTTCTTGAATTTCTTTTAACATTTTTTGCTGTTGTGGGTTTTTTGTTGTTGCTATTTATATCACACCAAAATTTACATCTGTCTGGAGCCAGTGGAACTATGGCATCCCCAACTGGGGTATGTTGTCAGGCTGAAGGAAGCGGGGGAACGTAAAATATGGGAAAGAAGAAGGTGAGGAAGTACCTGACTATTCACATCTGGTCACCAAACACGACAAGAGTTATTTCAAGCCACTTTCTATGCTAAATAGATATCCCACACCAGGGCGATACTGAGAGTATCTATATATATCACTCTTCATTTTTATTCATTATCATTCATACGTCGATTGACCCCTTGTAAATCTATTGCAAATGGTGCGGGTGTCGGCTGGCAACACAATCAGTTTTCATTACAAACACAAAGCTGGCCTCATATTAAATTTGTGACTTCAAACTACAATTAATAGAAAGCAAGTCATATTCAAACACTGATTCATGCCCATAATAAATATAAAATTAGATTATCTCATTATTGACAAATGAGATTGTGAAACTGGTTTACCTGTTGTAATATTGAACTTGTTCCATTTAGTACCGGATTTATAACCATCCGTTCGTGACGCTTGATACCATTTTTAACTAATATTTGGTCTCCCGCCCGATTTTGCCGTTTTATAAAATTTCGTTAGATTACCGATCGTTTGACAGCTGTCAGTTGTTGCCCGGCGATCGCTTATTTGGAACCGTGCACTATTTTAATTAAAAAGACAATATATAATACAAATCTGTGAAATGGATTCCTTATCGAACAGTTATGACAAGCGAATGGCAATTATTCATGATAACAAAAAAAACAGACGGATGACGATCCGTTAACGAAACGGTTCGTTACGTAATAGAAATTTGGTAGTTCAAGCAGGTTTTAAGTCACTTTATTATTTTAGGCTTCCGAATTTCCAGTTACTTTATTATTACACCTTTTCCTATACCCCTCCCTCTGATATATATCTGATTCTTACATGAGGCTGGGTCGGTTTCAGTACAATTCAGCACAGTGATAAATCCTCACACTTTTGAAAGTGATATAAAGTTATTAAAAGTATGAAAAATTACCTAAAAACCAAATCTCACCTAACCTAGAACCAAGTTTTTTTTTTCAATCGTTTTCATGACTTTTCAAAAGTGTGCCGGTTTATCGCTGTGCAGAATAAGTGAGTAATAAAATGACGTTCTTAAAAAACTCTAATTCAAAGAATAATAATAGTATTGACAATTGGTTTGTCCATGAATATTCTTATTTCTTTAATTAATATTTTTTTTATATTGAACAACAATAAGAAACTCCAGTCCAATTTAAAAAAAATATTGTTATTAATGACGTTTAAACGTAAATACCAGTATATTTCGTTTTTTTTATAAAGTTAGTTTTCATAGTTAAAAAAATTTTCAAAAGTTCAAGTTTTCAAAGCCCGCCGAAATGTTCCAAATCTATGACCGGTTTTATGATCAGTTTTGAGGTTAGAATGTAAAATGTCAAAACAAGGATGAGCTTTATCATACATCATTTTACATTGTATTCACGGTAAACCATAACTAAACATAAGTAATAAAATTATATACCTTTTTAGAAAATAAGTCAAGGAATAATAATAGTATTGAGCATTATCATAATATCCGTATTGATAATTGGTTTTCTCATGAATACTCGATTTTTTTTTATTATTAATAGTTTTTTATGTTGAACAAGAATTATAGAGCTTAAAGTCACCCAAATTAAGTTTAAATTTCACGAAAACTAAAAAAAAAATACATATTTAAAATACAAAACAAAATCTAAAGATAAAAATATTCATACTAATCCAAAAACAGAATGCGCACGTGACGTCAGATGTTACAAATGCAATGGTACCAATATAACAAGGTGTTTTGATGACATGATTTTTTATTCTCTTTTAAATAACGATTTATAAATTCTACGTATATATATTAAAAGTTATATAATCAGAATCGGCGTTCGCTGATCTATATGAATATATACCTTTAAAGCTATCATATTTTTCACTGGAGCATAGATTTCATTATAGAGCAAAGCCATCCAAATTAAAAATTTACCAAAACTGAAAAATACGTCATTAAAATACAAAACAAAATGGACAAATTAATAATTGTGATACAAATCTAAAACCGGACTATGACGGGCGAGACCCGTGACGTCAGATGTTCCGAATGCAACGGTACCAACATAACTGGTTGTTTTGATGGGATGATTTTTATTCACTTTAAATTACGCTTTATAAATTCAAATTTATATCAAAGTTGGCTTCATTTTTCTAAATATATTTCAACAGCAAAATTATTATAATCTTCCTTAGTTCGAAATAAAGTCGAATGTAACTCTTCTATATGGTCCCTTCACTATAAAATTCACTCCGATTCCATTGAAAAAGTTCTAAAACATGTTAACTACAAACTCTGATTATCTATTGAAACTAGAAGTTACAATTAATGAAAGAATTAAAATTAAATGAATACATAAAAAAATTTTTTGTACGCAAATATTGATTTGTTATAATAATGTAATATATGCACCTATCTTAAATTTAACATATGGACTGTTTTAAGAACCCATCGGCAAACTAATATCAATCAGTTTAATTGGAAGTTAATGTAAAACATTATGTAACTTTTGAAAATATAATACATATTTTTTTTTAATACAAAGTGCCCCACTGTTTGAGAAATTAACCCGCCGCCTGACGGTCTTGACGACCAGGTTAGTAACCTAATTTATTATTTACGATAATGTAACATGACGGGTTAAGACCTTTACACTGTTGCCTAACAGCAACCCCCCCCCCTCACACCATGTCGCAATGGTAGAACTTCGTGACCCAGTTAGGGGGGGGGGGGGTATCCAATGAAAATTAGGCTGGATTAGGGCATGCAAAAAACGGTTAATCGGTAAGGGAATGAAGTTAATACCGGTTTATCAGTAATTACGAAATTAATAAAAACGAGATCATTGTGGCAATAGATTGGAGTGGGCTAAGTTGCAAGGAAAAATGTTGTGAGTGAACACCCCGCTGAACAAGAGACCAGTAGGAAAAATATCGTGAGTGTAACACCCCGCTGAACAAGAGACCAGAAGGGAAAATGTTGTGAGTGCAATACCTCGCTGAACAAGAGACCAGTAGGAAAAATGTCATCAGGAAGACCGTATCAAAGATGAAGAGACAACCTAAAGAGATGTGGAAAGAAAGAAAAGTCGTCTATTATACCCAGCAATAGATAGAAAAAGGTTGGTTATGTATTATTGCACACAATTCGTAACGATATCTATCTTCCAGAAGAGGGAGCAAAGCTAGAAAATATTACATGGTTCTGTTCCGGTACATTTTTAAAAGAAATACTAACAATATTTGGGACAACGAAACTATAAATACCTAGGAATAAAATTCTTTAATAAATTACCGGAAAATATAAGCATCGTTAATAATAACTTTATGGAATTCAAAACATAGCAACAAAACGTATACTGAAAACTTAAATAACACCCCCCATACAAACAAGCAAAGGGTTCAGTGGGGGTACATCTTTAGACAAAAAATATAGATACAAAGGTACATATTTATAACGTATATTATAAAAATGAATTGTTACAAGACACATGAATTATCACTCTGTATCAAGTGGAATATATTGCTTGTGCAATAATAAAGGGCTTAGCAACTAACCGGTTTAAAGCGTCACATTTAAAACATTTTTCTTATTTGATTTCAATATCCACTAAACCAAATTTTATTCCAGACCGCTCCTGTTAAAGCTCTCTTTCCTTGTTACCACAGCACTTTGCTGAATTATTGTAAGATAGCCAACGTTTCTACATCTTCAGGGCAGATGTGTAAATTGTGGTGTAGTGTGTATTTATATATGTAGAAGTGATATCATGTTGCGTGCGTTAACCCCAATAGTACAAACCAACCGTACAGAGCTCGTCTAATTACAGAAGGAATTGAAATTCACAAAAAACTCATTAATATTAATAGGGATGACCCAGATAGGATTGATAGTTCATGGTATCGGGTACTTGACGGCTACACAAAAACCTAACGCCGAAAAACACATTAATTATACCCGTACGTGATGACATGAAAAAAAAAAAAAAGAAAACCCGTAAATTTAAATACCATTTTGCCGAAAACCGGTAAGGCACGCCCTATGAGTTGGATGATGTGCGAGGCACACGTTACTTCAGTCAAACGGAAGAAGGCACAAAGGGGTGTTTGCAACTATCTTACAGTATAACAGATCAGTTAGGCGGCCCAAATGCTATCACCAGATTAAAGGTTCCTATTCTACACCACCAAAGGCTCTAGGGCTGGAAGCTATTTAACAATAACAAGGTTTAGGTAATTAACACCCTAAGCTTTCTGTAATATCTACCCGATGGAAAGCTACTTCTTCGAGTAAAACAGTGTGATTAAGATTCTATTCAAACCAAATTAACTTTCAACAAACAATTGTCGTCTACCATTTATCTCAAGTACTGTTTGCATGAAGCTACAAAAACTCCCGAGCGGTGAGCTCTCGCGTCATGAAATTTGTAGGGCCTTTCTGTTTTCTTTCTATTTTTGTCTCGCAACGTTATTTTCACCACCTATAAAAAAAAACGCAAGAAAACATAAAAAATAATAATAA
>JAHDVE020012133.1:0-58649 GCA_022606495.2 Halesus radiatus
ATTTAATTTTTTAAAATTTCAAAATAGTATCAAAGTCATTATTTTTTCAAAAACATCCTTTGACTATTGTTTTTCGTGTAGAGTACTTATTCAGGTTTATGTAGAATTAATAAAATCAGTTTATATACCCATAAATATATTTTTTTTTGAATTTTTTCCACAATGGGAGAATTTTTTCAATTTTTTTTTTATAAAGTTCGCTGTTCTTGTGATACGTCTTACGATATAAATATGAAATATACATGAATAATAAGATATATTATCTGGTAAAGAGAAATCAAATGCAAAGAAAAAAAATACGTTTTCATTCCGATATTTGAGTTTCAATCATCAAGGTAATTTTTGCACACTCCGCTAATTTTCGGCCGGTATTCTGAGAATTATGCTCCGGTGTTGAAGAGGTTAAGGGTGTTAATACAAGGTTTTTTAATAGTTTACGAGTCTTATAATGTAATAATGACACAACTAGATCATTAAATTGAAGGACATAAAAAAAATTACGAAAAATACATTTAGTGATTTTTCGCAATACGGGTCTCTTTGAAAAGCATTAGTGATTTTTTAACACTTTAAGTGATTTTTCGCATGCATATTTTAGTTAAACTAGGAATTTTGTGTTTAAGTGCGTAAAGTCACTAAGAGATTTTAGTGTTATTGCTTTTAGAAAGGAGATGACTTTTTGGTCAATAAGCGAGAATGTATAATAAGTAAAGGTAATTAGTTAGTTTATGCGGTGGATATGTTTAATGAAGTTGTTTGTTATTTAAATACAAAGTGGATAGTTCGTGTGCGATAAATACCTAAGAGTTTTGATGACTTTCGGAAAATTAAAAATTTGATTCTAAGATGTTAATGAATTATACCCATAATCGATTTAGGGAATTTTCACGGAGGTATCGACTTTTCCAATAGATGCGGGGTTCAAAATTATGTATTTTGACATATCTAACTCATTTTTACCAAAAATATTAGTTAGTGACTTTTCACTCCACAATGATGGTATGTATTGACCAAATAAGTAAGTCCAGTGAAAAAAAATTCATATACTCGTAGATCAACAAACGCCTATTCAGAATATACAAGTTTTATTATATATAATTACTAGTAGAAAATCGTTAAAAGCGAATAAAAAATCATCTCACCAAAACACCTTCTTATGTTGGTACGATGTCACGGGTCTGTTGGCGCATATTATGGTTTTGGAATTGTATGAATATTTTTATTCAATTTTGTTTGCATTGCATAAATACGTATTTTTTTTTAGTTTTGGGGAAATTTTAACTTAATTTAGGTGACTTTAAGCTCTATAATTGTTATTCAATATTAAAACTATAATTAATGAAAGAAATAAGAATATTCATGGGCAAAACAATTATCAATACGGATATTATGATAATGTTAATGCTCAATACTATTATTATTCTTTGAGTTAAAGTTTCTAAAAAGGAACATAATAATTTCGTTACTTGTGTTTAGTTATGGTTTACTATGAATAGAATATAAAATTATGTACGGTAAAGCTCATCCTTGTTTTGACATTCTAACCGCAAAACCAACCGGCCATAGATTTGGAGCGTTTTGGCGGACTTTATTAAGAATTTTTTAATGAAAACACCAGAAAGAAAAAAAAATTGGTGTTTAAGTAATACAAGTAATTTAAGTAATACAAGTAAGAACATTGTTAGTGATTGAATTTTTTTTACTGGAATTCCTTATTCCTGCTGTTTAAAATGCCATAGCATACTAATAACTGGACTGTTCATGGAAAAATCTAGTATCGACAGTATGACAGTCCCCGTTATGTTCCTTGGCTACGAATCCGGAAGTCGCGGGTTCAAATCCCGGCATGCGCAAGTAAATTTTATTTGATTAAATTGTGTTATAACACAATTTAATCATTAAAAAAATATGTAGTATATTTGCGGCACGTTCCAGAGTTGTAGATACTGTCAGTATCGCCCTGGTGAAAGACTACCATTCATAATTGAAACACATTGCTTGAAATGGCTTTAGCCGCGTTTGGTGACCAGATCTGAATGGCCAGGTACTTCCCCACCTTCCTTCTTCCCCATCTCCTTCCACTCCTCAATACCTTCAGTAACACAACATACGCCAATTGGGGATGCCATAGTCTCACTGACTCCAGACGGTTGGGACTCTTGTGTGGTATAACATAAAAAAGGTATAAATAAATGAGCACTATCATAATAAGCAGAATAATTACCTCTTTCTATATTTTTTAAAATAGCCTCCTTTGTTTTTTTTTCCAACTTCAAAATGTCGAGTTGGACTTCCGACTGGGCTGCCTTCGCGGCCCTCTCCTCACTGAGGATTTCCAGCTGGAGTTTGGATTGGGCAGTCTGCACGGTGATGAGTTCGCATTGCAAACGGGCCTGGGTCTTTTGCAACGCGAGTATTTCGCTCTGCACATCATCCTGTTGTTTCTTCGTCCGCATAGCCTCTCTCCTGGTCCCTTCCGTCTCGAGCTTGGCGGCTGCGACTCTCTGCAGGTCGCTAAAAAGCGAGTTCTTTGCTGCCTTCTCCAAGCACGGCCGCCTTTTGAATGTCTTCCGGCGAACGGGAACCGGGAGTTCCGGAGGTTGGACAGGCGCTACCGGAATCACCGGAACCTCGGGAAGTGTGAAAGATGAATTATCATCCTGAAAAACGTGAGAATATTCACTAAATTTGTTTTATAACCACAAACAAGCAAATTTTATTTTACAATGCAATCAACTTTAAAAAATAAAATAAAAACATTTAATAAAATAACATACTTGTAAAGGGTAAGAACTAGAGATAGGCAGATTCACAAGAATTAATCAATTTAGTCTGATTCACCTAATCTTGTGAATTTATTCATTGATTAATAATAATAATAATGTTTTATTATCTTCCTTTTTTAAAACCAAATAACAAATAATAATATCCTCACTGGGATTTCCCGTGCTGAGGATTTCATTTACAAAATATTAAATTACATTATATTAAATTGATTTGGGTGATGAAAAAAATGAAAATAATTGTAAGGTGAGGTGTTTTAAGTGCGGTCGAGTGGTTTCGGTGTTAATATATTTTCTATTTCAGATCTCCCTATGTAACGTATCCAGTGTTTTATTTGATTTTTAAATTTATTACGGTTGTTGTGATTTTTAAAGGATAGTGGTATTTTGTTGTAGAGTTTAGTACCATAGTATAAGAAGTTTTTATGTCCAAATGTTGTGTTTGTGGTTCCTTGTTGTGAGATCTAGTGTTTCTAATATGTGTGATTGTTATTTCTTGTTTGTTTTTGTATTTATGAATGTAGAGTAGTATTGTTTTATCGATATAATGTTCGTATTAAATTTTATAAAAACAGTTATAAACACCAATACAATGCAAAAGTGATAAAAAATTACAAAAAATATAGCATAATTATAAAACAAAAATAGTTTTGAAAAGGTTATAAGTAGATACAAAATATTACAACATAATAGCTAGTTCGTGCTTAAAATTATTGTAGGTCATGTGGAAAATATCCACATTTCCCGCGAGGTAGTTAATTAATCTAGTAAGTCTTCCCGGGGGCATCACCATCGGCAAGTTAGTTCTGCGCCTGGGAAGAAACAGAAGCCTGGGTTGAAGGCCTCGCGTGAAATTATCAGGGACATAAAATCCTTGACAAATTTCAGTTAGGATGTCAGGTATCGGGTATTGATAATACACTGTTAAACAGTTTATGTGCCATAAGCAGTAATGCTATATCGCTCCTAGAACTTAGGCTGCAGATACCCAGCAATCCCGAGAGCAATGCTGTTGGTTGGAAACAGCATTGTGTAAAAACCGAACTCTCTCGTGTAGAGGAATCGTAAGAATTTCTTTTGGATTTTCTTGACCACTATTACGTAGACGGTGTCCCCTGGTCCTCATACCTGAACCTGAGATCTACTCTCGGGAATGCTACGCACTAAACTAAATAACACTAGTGTCACAAATTCGGGACTTGGGTGTAATATTCAATGAAAACTTGACATTTATTACGCATTAACGATGTAACTAACAAGACTTTAAAGATGCTCGGCTTCCTTTGAAGAACTTTAATAGATTTCAAATATCTAGATTGTATTGATAATCTCCTTCAAGGCTTATATCATCTTTGGGGATGCTGTGTGGAGGGTCTTTTAGAGGATAGGAAGGAGTGAACCTGGTTCTTGAAAAGACCCATGTTGAACGAGGGACGAAACATAGAGGCCGGCAGATCATTCCACAGTCGAGCCGTTGAACACAAGTCATGGAAGCGACCCGTTCTCATGTGACAAATGTCAACCGTGTGCAAGCAAATGAGGGCGCACGTTTGGCGTGTTTCCCAGCTGTGCACCGGTGCCAAAGGGATCAATGACGCAATCCATTTGTTAAGATAGGTGAATCTATCAAAAGGATCAGCCGTTTCTGTACAGAGTCAAGGGTTTTTTTCAGATATTTTCGGGATCCCGTAAAATCATAGAGTTGCAAGGCCTGAGCTAAGGAATGAGGAATTGATTCCGTGTTAAATTGAGAATCTGGTCAACTGTGTCAAGAGATTGAATTAATTCATTCAATTTTGCATATGCCTAGTGAGAACCACTTCAATGCTTATACTCGTACAAATAAAGTAATTAAAACATTTATATTTTTAATCACTGAAGATAATATTAACAACTCTCAAAATGAAACATTAAACCGAAAAGACACAGGAAAGATTTTGAGTCCCAGCTGGTACCGTTATCTTTTTTTTTCTGTGTCTTTTCGATTTCACGTTTCATTTTGAGAGTCGTTAATATTATTTTCAATGGTTAAAAATATATTACAATGAAGTTATTCACTACAATAAGTTGAAAACATTTATGGATTATCTCTGTGTGATAATAACATGTATGATCATGTGAAAAATGTTGAGATTCGTAAAGAATGCAAAGCTGATGTAAACGTAATGAGTAAGATTAAGGGTCGTTTAGATGGTTTGAGCATGTAGAGCGAATGAACGAAGAAGCCGGGAAAGCCCGAGGAAGACATGGCACGATCAAATGAATCAAGTACGTGAATCGGGCCATGTCAGAAGTCAGAATAATAGAAGAGAATGTATGAGACGATGTATGAATGTGAATGAAGCAAGAAGTATATGGAAGGATCGAGTTGTTTGGCGGTCCATCCTCTCTGCCTACCCCCGGAAGGGGATCCAGCGTGATGGTTAGTTAGTTAGTTGGATTAGTTTTTTTCAAATACGACTGACTATCGTTCAATGTGAGAAATGAAGTTATTGAGAAGTCATGATAAATGAAATTATTGAGAAGTCATGATAAACGAAGTTATTGAGAAGTAATGATAAATGAAATTAATGAGAAGTCATGATAAATGAAATTATTGAGAAGTCATGATAAATGAAATTATTGAGAAGTCATGATAAATGAAATTATTGAGAAGTCACGATAAATGAAATTATTGAGAAGTAATGATAAATGAAATTAATGAGAAGTCATGATAAATGAAATTATTGAGAAGTCATGATAAATGAAATTATTGAGAAGTCACGATAAATGAAATTATTGAGAAGTCATGATAAATGAAATTAATGAGAAGTCATGATAAATGAAATAAAAATTACCAATGTCCACTGATCGTTGGAAAAATCGTTGATGAATTCCACACTCTCCGCAGGTTCCTGTTTTATCGGCAGCATTGGTTTGTCCTGTTTCCTGACGACAGCATCATTTGAATCGATCCTTTCAAAATATAATAGAAAGCTTATAGAGCAAAATCATATAATACTGACAATTCATAAATAACACACTACGCTGACGATATTGGTCTGCTGGCGCCAGTGGCGTGCACAGAATTTATAATCAGTGTAGGCAGTAGGAAAAAAAGCAAATTAATTGATATTAAAAAGAAATTACTCCAGACTACATACACCCTTGGTGTAAGTTTTGGCTAAGAATGGCTGCTGGCTGCAGCCTGTGGTTAGGGTTACCTAAGCCACATCAAATATCCAAAGAGCCACGTTATTTTTGCATATTACACTCAATTATATTATTTAAAATGTATATTATATTGATATTTCTTTAGTAAAGTTGTTTTAATTAATATATGTACCAACAGATGGCACTGATTGCTATATTTGCAGGTGTTGCCGAAAAGCACTGCTTTTTAGATACTATCACACGTTTGAAAGCATTTAATGGATTTAATAAATGAAAACGTGTGCGTTATTTATCATAATTACTTCCTGCCTTTGACACATTACAGTTCAGTGTGGCGGGCTTTTCGTGGCTGGTACTTTATGGATTTCTTGTAATAATTTCATACATATTAATTTTTTTTATGCGAGTAGGGTAGGGTAGGCAGTGATTATGTGTCTACGCGGACGGCACGCCTCTGGCTAGCGCCATCTTTGGCTAATCGGTATATGGGAGGAGCAGTACGCCGAATCACATGATATGATTTATAAAGAAACGAAGTCCGTAGTGATGGTCTTTCGCTGTAAAAACATCTCATCGGTCAAACATCCAATACTACTGAATAACAGAACACTGCAAGTTGTATCCAAGGTGAAATACTTAGGTCATATCATCACCGTTGATCTCAAGGATGGACCCGACATTGACTGTCAAAGGTAGGCCATCAGCATAAAAGCAGGTATGCTAGCGAGGAGGTTCTATAGATGCACCAGCTCTGTGAAGAGAATTCTATTCAAAGCAATACTGTACCAACCTTTACACAGCAGACCTGTGGATCCACTATACCCAGGCACGGTGGAATACTGTAAGAGTCCAATATAACAACACTTATAGACCATTGTTTCCGTTACCGAGGTCTTGCAGTGCGACGAAATGTTACATCGGGTAGAGTTAATTGTTGACACTACAATGAGGCATAAAGTGGCCAACTCCGGATGCAAACTATTAAATTCCCCAAATGCTCTAATAAAAGTCGCAATCGGTTGGTTTAAGGTCCCGATACAAAAAAAATGGATGCGCCAAAAACTTCTATAAGAGGAACTTACGATGAGATATACATATGTCAATACTGAAAATCTTTCTCTACTTTTTTTTTTAATGTGACATCTCACAAGATATCGCCACCCAGCTGAGCAACGTTGTGAGGGGGCTGTACGAAGGGATTTGTTAATGCTGATCTCGAAGAGGCCCGGATTAAACGTAGGAGGAAAAACAGATGCCGCTAGCTCGTTCCACATACGAGCTGATGCGTTGGCATCGTCTGGGTCCCACCCATGCGTCGTGATTTCAATTCCTCGGCTGGTTAAGTCCTACATCACGACACAAGCAACATCTTCCGCTTACTGTGATCTGATTGACAACCCGTTGTTAACAGACTGATTGCCATAATGCACAGATGCAACGTAGGTATGCCGTGTCTATTCTACAGATTAGAGAAATAAGTCTGCTCGAAGGAGCTAGCAGCATTGATCCCCTCCGTGCGCAACACAGTTGATGTTGGCTTCATGGGAGCGTATCGTTTCGCCGACTCATTTTTGTGTAAATCGACTCGTATATGGAACGAGCTACCGGCATCTGTCTTTCCTCCAACATTTAATCTGGGACTCTTCAAGGTCTGCATTAACAAATCCCTTCCTACAGCCCTCTTACAATGTTGCCCAACCGTGTGGAGATATGGTTCCCATGTATGTGCTCCGTACAGACAGGCGCGCTTTTGTTAGATGTCACATAAAAAAAAGTAGGATATTTAAAAATATTATCAGATAGTTCGTAACTTGGGAATGTTTGTCTTTCTTTAAAACAATGATAAATCATATTCAAACTTACATGTTTTCCAGTCCGGAAGAACTTAACCCAATTGCTGCTTCAATCTTTGCCAGGAGTGGGTCTTCCGCGATATCAGACGGCCCTCCCCCCGTTCCAAAATTTTGGAAACGCATTTTAGCCCTCTGCACTCGGGCATCCCGCTTCAGGTTGTCCCACGCCTTTTTGAGAGCCGTGAGAGACCTACAATAAAGAAAAATTACTGATATTGCATCACAAGTAATCAACTCGAACATCTCGAAATTCACTCGTCGATAACAGAATACGATATTTTCACAAACTACGGATACCTTTAAAAATGCGTGGAAGATTTAAAGTTTATAGTTCTGATAATCACACTAAAAATGTGTCATTTTTGTATTTTTATCTATAATTTCTTTAAACAATCTTAAATAGTTTATTTATTCTTATATTTAAAAAACAAAAACATTATCCACTCATCTCACTAGGACAGTCCTGTGTTGAAATGAGCGCCTTTACATAAAATTAGCCAATCATCTCACTAGGACAGTCCTCTGTTGAGATGAGCAGCTTTACATAACATTAGCCACTCATCTCACTAGGACAGTCCTGTGTTGAGATGAGCGGCTTTACATAACATTAGCCAATCATCTCACTAGGACAGTCCTCTGTTGAGATGAGCAGCTTTACATAACATTAGCCACTCATCTCACTAGGACAGTCCTGTGTTGAGATGAGCGGCTTTACATAACATTAGCCACTCATCTCACTTGGACAGTCCTGTGTTGAGATGAGCGGCTTTACATAACATTAGCCACTCATCTCACTAGGACAGTCCTGTGTTGAGATGGACGGCTTTACATAACATTAGCCACTCATCTCACTAGGACAGTCCTGTGTTGAGATGGACGGCTTTACATAACATTAGCCACTCATCTCACTAGGACAGTCCTGTGTTGAGATGAGCGGCAACACAATTTTAGTGAAACGAGGTATTATAATTTATTATTTTTTTATTATTAGACAAATTATGTCTACATTTTATTGGTGAAAAATGTTTTGACTTGTCAAATATTTATTAATTGATAAACTAAAGTTTTTTAGTCGTCCTGTCGGCGACATTTATCTTTTCTCGGAAGCTTTTTTCAATTTGGATGAGTGTTTCAGGCTAATAATTATTGTTTATAAAAAAATAATTGTTATCCTTTGCGCTATGCACAAAAATCTTGTCTTAAAAAACTTTAGTTTATCAATTAATAAATATTTGACACGTCAAAAACATTTTTCACCAATAAAATGTAGACATAATTTGTCTCGACGCCATCTATTGAGGGATTTAGCCGTTACAAGCCTTCCTCATACTAATAGAGTTGGTTGTTTACAGGTAAAATATAATAAAAAACAGTAATTATTGAATGAAACACTAGTATATATTGATTAACTTGGCGGGTTTGCGATAAGCCGACGTAGCTCAACGGTAGAGCATCTGACCGGATATTAGAAGGTTGCAGGTTCGTGTCCTGTCGGCGACATTTATCTTTTCTCGGAAGGTTTTTTCAATTTGGATGAGTGTTTCAGGCTAATAATTATTGTTAATATAAAAAAATAAATAATAATTTCATTGTAAACCAAATAACTATCATAAAGTATCTGTGTTCCAATTAGCCACAAATTTTGGCCATATTTTTGTTAGCAAAAAGTAGTGAGTAAATAATAATAAGAAAATAATTTAATAACACTCATTATTTAGCATCAACATTTAAGAAAGCTTTGTCTGCCAAACTAGGAACAAATCCCGTTTTAGGACAGTCAAATTGACAAGTTTAGTTCATATTAAGTGCCATTATACAGAAATAGAAGGGAAAGAAGGTAGTATTGGCATAGTATGGTAATATAATATATATAGAAAAAAGTATAAAGAAATTATGTATACGTGTTTGGTAGGTACTGGTTGGTGCTATGAGGAAAAAATGCGTTCAAAATTGAGTACTAAAAAAAAGATAATATTTTTGAGTAATATTGTAAAGATTGAGTTATGTATCAATCAGCTTTATTGTATTACTTATGTATTGATACAAGTCATTTGTGCGGGAAACACCGATCCATCCTAATCCCTCCCAACGACCCATCTACTGAACCGTCTGGAACCGGTCGTCGAGCGGAAGCCAAGCCGCAGGTCAGCCCGACGCCAAAGCCTCCCCCTATTCAAACCACCATCCGCACTCCGAGGCTTTCAACACTGACATCGAGACGGCTGGTAATCTCCCCACTGGAGTGTGTGAATATTACCAGTCAAAACAGTTTTAATTAAGTGACAATACTTACAAGTTAAGAATGAATTAATATATACTCGTACGTGAATAATTAAAAAATCAACACTCAACTAAGTTACCCGTTTTCTACTGTACCCCAATGACCTCATCATGATAATATAATATAGGTTTTTAAGTTTTTAGTTAGGTTTTTTTTTTAAATTAAAAAAATCAATCCTAAAAGTGAGGCAGTTCTCTGGACCTACTTTCATTCATAATTGAAACGGTTCGAATTGGCTAAAACGTAATGTTACGATGTACATCCATACTGGCTGGTAAGACGGCTGTCACCGACGTCGGTCGGCGTGACGCCAACAATGCCATATTAACTAACAAAAACGAGCATGTCGTTTAGGCGGCAAATCAAAAATGCCGTCGTTACCGTAATGTTACGAAATATTAAGAAAAAATACAGTGAAAATACCATAATCGAAGTAAAAATGAACAATCAATAATACCAGCGTGTTAATTAAATTAGAATTTGAGGACTACACAGTATTATGCAGGAAAATCACGTACCTTGGAGACGAACTGCCGCTGTTAACATCTAACAGAATTTTCTCCCAGGCGGCTTCCCTTAATTTGGCTGTTGAGTTGTAGTTATGGCCACCTGTTGATTTCGATAATAGGACGGCGGATGACGTTACCAGATCCACAATCTTCATTTTTTCACAGTGGGTAAAGTTCTTGCCACGTTTTTGTTTCTTGTCCATGTTGGATTCGTGTTTAGACTTAAGAATCCGAAGTACGCACGGAAGAGAAACGTCAAAAATGTACTTTCGCGCCACAAAAGTCGAGCTGACACATGCGTTAGTAAAATATTGGTTCACATATTGCAGTTTTTAAAACAATTGATGTGCATTCATAATAAACACAATATTAAAGGTGGTTCTTTACAATTTTTCGATAGATTACTCCCAGGAACGGATCAGCGAAATGTCTTGTTGAGCAATGCTTTTTTGCCTGTTTCCATCGTTTCTAAGCATTTTTAGAGATGGTCGATATTCCTCTCCCGGTTACTTGGAACCGGTTCCTTGGATGTCACTGGAACCGCTGGGTAATATTTATTTCTCTGAGGAACCGGTTATTTTTGGAATACAATGTATCAAAAACGAAAATATTAAAAAAAAATTGTAAAAACGTGGCAAAATATTGAGATTTTTGAGGAACAGTTTTTTTTTTCTCACAGTTTCATTACATTTGTTTTTCTATTTACATAATTACAAATTACAAGGCTAATACGGCAATAGAATGTTTTTCATAGTCCTGCTCACTAGGGATTCTTGTGCTCAGGCCGACTAGGTTTTATTTAAAAAAAGCTGATTCGACATTCTTTTCAAAATGCTGGATAACTCCCCTTCTTTGAGCCAGGTTTTTATATGGTTTTTGAAATCATTTGAATTTGAATTTTATTTTTATTAGTTGACTTTCGATAAACAAAAAATACGACCATGCTATTTAACCACCAAACTACAAAATTTATCAGAACTTCATTAGAAATTCTTAGGAAATTTAATTTTAACATTGTTTTAAAATACTGTTCTTACCAGCTGCATAACCGATGTTTCCCAGATATTCTTTCTTAACATCCTGGAGATCTATCTTTATCTCAGTATATGCCATTTCATCTAAGTCTTTTTCTCCTTTCCCCGGCTTCATCTTGACAGTGATAGTATCTGGGAGAGAAGACACAAAAGTAAATGATTTGCACAGGTAACTACGATGACATTACAAACAATAGACACGATATAGAACTCAAAAAGTGGCAAGCAAAAGATATAGTAATTGTCGTACTTTTATTTAGTATTATACCAGTTTTAAACTGTCACGCGCCGTGTGAGGTCGTTTGCCTTCATTAACCAAATTGCACAAATAAGTGCCAAAATGCCCTCCTGTGTAATGAAAAAGTGTTTCCAACGCCAGTAAAAGAAACACGGTAAAAACCAGTAACATTTCATTCTTAAATATACGCAAATTACTTAATATTCTACACAATACAATAAATCAATGACATTACGAACACTTGAGAATGAAACAATGGAAATAAATATTATTCCATTGTATACCGAAAATTTTAAACGCCATTAGAAAAAGGGAGATAGCAAACGTAGCAACACATGAGTATAAGAAAGACAACCTTCTAGCAGTAATTCCTTTTTAATAGGCCTTTCACACGAGCGGTCAAGCCCAGCAACTTTAGGAAAGGACGACCGGATGGTCGAACCTTTCGACGCCACTCGTGTGGAAGCCACTTTAGTGGGTCCTATCGTAGTGTAAGCGAGTAGGCGTAGTGTCATCTCATCCACACCCGTGATATTTTACGCAACTTTGAATTACGAAAATGATGACGTACGGACGCACATCCATCGCGTTTAACAGACGTATCTTTTAAATTCCCGTCTTTGTCATACAAAAACGATATTTGAATCAAGAATTTACTGTAAACGTAAGAGTGTTTGTTACTCGTGCCACATTTTGATAGAGAATAACGTATCTATAAGTATGTAATGTTATTGGGTAAACCATATTTTGACAGAACTTAGGCCAAACAGGAAAAGCTGTAAGATTACAAACACTACTGTTGTTACTTTAAACGTTATGCTTACCAGCTGTGCGACCGATTTCCTCCCCGTGTTCCAAACATTCTTTCTTAACATCCTGAATATCTATGTGTATATCCGTATATGCCATTTCACCTTTGTCTCCTCCATTCCCCGGTTCCACCTTGACGGTTATACTATCTGTGTTAGGAGGATCCATAATACTAGTGGTATGCTTGAATATTGGTCTCAAATAACAAATTAATTAGGCCTGGAACTGAACATTGAACTGAGCGAGAGTGGTATAGCGTGTGGTTTTCTTCAACATATAGTTTGTGATTGTTTTATTATATAAAATAATTGAAAACGACGATTACTTATTACAAAGGTATTTTTAGACTGTTTCAGCCGACAGTGATTTTACAAGTGACAGGATGCAAACTACTCGGACATGATAACCTCATGCATAGACAAGTACATAAACAATATTAAGAAATCAACTTTTATACCAAAACAGTAATATAGACAAGTTCTTGAAATAGAATACAGTTATGTTCTCGTATGTACCAAAAGCGACGAATAATATATATTATATTTCCGGCAGTCAGAATTGTTTTTTTTTCATACACTTTAACACATTTTTCGTGAAATATAATATATTCAATAAATTATGGAAATAGAAAAATCATAAAATAAATATCAAGTATCCTGCATATGGCTTTACTTCTTTTTTTCTGATAAACGATTTTTTTTTTAAATTAAAGAGGATATTAGGTTTGTTCTAATAGTTATAAGCCTCGGCGCTCGACGCGCGTGCTGGGTCGGGTGGTTTAGAAATGGAATAAAATACTTATTTAATAATTTGTAAAAATTTTATTTGTTCGTTATTTTTAAAGTTCTTTTGGCTTAACACATTACAATTCTTTTATTTATTAATATACGCCTTAAATAGATGCCTATAGATATTTGATTGTCCTCATTAAAGCATATATAGATAAACATATAAATAATTTTTTGAAATCTAACCCCCTTGGAAAAACTCAAAAGCGAAAAAATTATAGCGCCCACATCAACGAGAAAGAGCAAAATCACGTTGAAAAAGAAAAAAAAGAGCGTATTCATCGGATATCTATACCATTGCTATAAAGATTATTTATAAGTAAGATGGATTAGCCTTTTTTGGTGCGCCGAAGGTAATTTCTTTTTTCAAAATAACTTACTTCTTTTTGCAAAATTATAATGTTTTGTAAATTTATATCAGATAATGTGTTAACATATTTATAAATATTGTATATATCTGTCATAAATAGTTTCCCCAGAATAGCTATTCATATTAAGAGAAATGATTTTCTGACATTGCCTATCGGAATGCCGGCGATGGTACATACACATGACCGAATTTATAGACCTAACTACATTAAAACATTTGCGTAATTCCTAGTAATTTCCCCGGAGGGATAATTTGTACAATAGGTTAATAAAAAGTCAATAGATATCACATATAAATAAAAAGTTGGATTCTAATCTGATACACTATTTAGTTTGCAATTGTGTTCTGGTAGAACTTTGTAAACAACATAAAGATAGCTGTCAATAATACAAGATTAAAAATGGAAAAAAATATTCACAAATCTTGAATTTGAGATATGATATCGATGAAGATGACATAAATTGAACTGGTCTCATTAGCTAAGTTGGTTGAGCGTTGCCCCGGATAGGCAGAGGACCTGGGTTCTAGTCCCAGATGCGGTGAAATCTTTTTATTTTCTGTCATTTAGGATATGTTAATATTATTTTCTTCAATGATTAGATATTAATATTAATATTAGAATGAATTAACTATATACATTAGAACATAATTGTACATTTAGATTAAGCTATTTTATAAGTAACCCGTGTTGAATATCTATCTCATTGCTGGACTATGTGCTAACGAAATAATGATCATATCTTACGGAACGAGCCTACCAGAGGGACTTAGCGGTTTTAATAGCTAATGGTCGACGCTAGGGCCCTGGAACCGTTGCAGCATCTCCGCCAGATGGGGAAAGGTAGAACTGTACCCGACAACAGCTGACGGAGCATACCGAAGGAGAAGATTTTCAGCCAGACGACACTTGACTTTATGACTCCACCCCATGAGAAAGTCCGAGTTCCTCCCTTCGGAGAGTTGACTCCACGACTCCGGCTCGGGAGGCTGTCCCATCTCCCCCCTTCGGAGAGGAGGCCGCCCTGGCTACGGAACAGTCGATCGTACGCTTCCGCCCAGAAAGGTACCCATCTCCACTCCCCGGAGAGGCCGCCCAGGTCCTCTGAGCTACGCTTCCACCCATGAAACTATCCATCTTCACCGCGCTTGGAGAGGCCGCTCAGGCCCTCTGACCGCAGTTGCTGCAGATTTCTGTCCCAGAACTGTTACTGGTCTCCGTCCTTAGGAGGCAGCCACAGAGATTAGACGGGATAGTCATCGAAAAGGGAATTGCCTTTGAACTCTTGTTGTAATTCTCCCATAGCTCAGTGAAAACTAAAACTTTTGCGTAGAATTTAAGACCTGACGATTAAAGACTTTTACATAGAATTAAGCAAGTTGAATCTCTCGTTCCAAGAATAAAGACTTTGCCGTAAAATTAACCAGTCTAATTTTAATGAGACATGTGTATTTTTAAAATTACCTATAAATTAAGACTAAACCCTCAAATGTTTCGTCTTTAAGAGTAAACGACTTATTAATTCTTTTTGCGTTACACCAAGATATAATATAAATCTTCTAAGTAGGAAGATAATACGTTCAAATGAGACAAATTAGGCACTCCTATTTGTGGTATTTCGGCGCACTAGAAGTAGGCACTGACAGGAGCTAACTATCGTGATTATTTTCTATAATAGTATTTGTCTATGAATATGTCAAAGTTATTGCGTTTTCATTGGTGTTGCGTCGATTTGTCGCACAAGGCTTTCTTTATTAATATTGCATTAACTCTTCGGTTCGAGGTTATTTTTAATTTTTTTTTATATTTATTGATATGGAGACGGTTTGCACAACTCCCGTGACCACTCAGGCCATACCCTAATGTGCTATCTCCCATTTTACCTTATTCCTTTGACAGTAACCCGGTCCCTTTGATAAAGTTCACCAGGGTTGTCATTATATTGGGCTATGTCTCTTGGTTCCACAATATGTCTTCCCAGGTAGCTGAGCCTTCTTCCCATTGAGGCGGGACATTGGTACCGTAGGTGAATTGAAGGTTATTTTAAAACAAGCACTTCTGCTTTTCTAGTGACGTTTCTTTAACATTGGAATTGATCACCCGCTTCGCCTTGTACGTTAGTAGGTTTGTTGCGGCGATTATTCAATTTTCCAATATTAATTATCAGGAAATAAATGCGATTGCGAAATAAAGGAGTGTGATGTGGATGGAAAAAGGACTCACCGAATTCACTGATCACTCTCCCATGGCGGCTTGCGTGCTTGTCGACCGGGCAATGCCGGGTAGCGGATGCGTCTCAGCAACTGGTTGGGTCCGGACCACAACAGCGCGTTCCGCGGCAGTGGTCGCGGGCGGTGATTCAATTTGGAATGAATGCTGGACAATTGATCGAGTCGTGAAGCAAAGACTGGAGCGGTGAGGAAGGGAATAAGGGGGGGGGGGACTTCGCAATCGCACCTTGTCGAAGGCAGATTTAAATAAACTCGCGTGAACAAGGTTTGTGTATTCTTACTATATTGAAAAAGTAATACCCAAGCTCCTTAATTGGTGCCTGTTTAATGTAAGAATACATTGCTCAACACTTTATTGATTACTTTTTACAGCATTCGCAATATGATACCCGATCAGGTCAGTGACTGAGTTGGCATCGCGTCTGGGTCCCACCCAAGCGTAGTGAGTTCAATTCCTCGGGTGGCTAAGTCCACCACCTCGACAAAAGCAATATCTTCCTCTTACTGTGATCTTAATATAAGATTTTCAAATATTGTCAGGTTATTCGTAACCTTGGATTGTTTCTTTCTTTAAAAAAAAAACAAGGCCCTTTGCGCCCTTGAGGTGATTTTCTCACGAAAACGGCGCTATAGAAGTAATCCAATTATTATTATTATTATTAAGGTAAAATCTAGCGATTAGTAAGTTAATTTAATCTTGACCTTGCGCGAAAGGGTTAACCCGATTCAATTTCATTATCGCAACATCTTTTGTGTTATATTTACACTAAATGTCTATAATAGACATCGGCAAGTGTATTTTATCCCCCAGCCCCTAAATTTATAAATATTGTTTATGATAGGGAAATTCTTTTAATTTTTTTTAAATCTAAATCAAATTTAATAGTTTTCTTATTAAGTTATGCAAGTATTTTTATTTTTTTATTATTGTGACAGCTGTTTCGGCGTTCAATACTATTTTCAAACTGCGGTTAATTCACATTGTGACGACTTATTTATATGATTTCATTTACTCACACCTAATTCTAATTTGGATGGATTTTTAAAAATAATGATTTACTATCGGTAAAAACGATTTAGCTAAAATAATTCAAATTCTGTATTCTGTGAGGTTTTTTTGCATTTATAATGTGTATTCCCCGTATTTAAATGACAATGTTTTCTCAATTGATTTATTTAAATACGCTATATTGTTTTGATAATGTGAACATACTGGAAGTGGTGAATAAATTATTTTCCTTACTTTATTAATTAATGTAATATTAGGATCATTCGTTCGTTTATTAATTTCTAATTGTTCAAGCAAATTTAATTTAAGACCCTTTCTTTTTATATGTATGGGTTTAGGTTTGTTGTTGTCAAGCGGGACGTGATTATTCACTAAAAGATGTTCTCCTAATTTTCAAAAAAGTGCTTTTATTTTAATAACATCGTATATGTTCTTTGAATCTAGTTGAGAAAGCCCTTCCCGTCTGCCTGATATAGGTAGCGTTGCAGTCGGCGTGGTCGCATTTTAATTAGTATATGCCACTATTATTAATGTCACAATAATACAAAAAATAACTAAAAATGCTTGCAGAACTTAATAATTAAACATTATTAAATTTGATTTACATTAAATATAAAAAAAAATAGTTCTACGAATTAAACGCAAAAACAATTAATACAAATTTCAATGTTAATGTGTAGGTACTTCATATATTAGAAAACTGATTCGTCCCACACAATACTAGACCAACGTCATCAATTAAAGTTCTGCACTTAGTGTGTCTTAATACAGGAGAATGTTTGACTATAACTGAAACCGTTTAACTATAGTTTCTGTAGGTCACATTTGTGAAGCAAACATTGCGGTCGTTTCTGTCAAGTCCTTTTGTGATTAAATGATAATTTTTCCTAAATATGCATGGTAAACTTTTAAATGGCAATAAAATAAAGATTTTTGTGAGTCCTTGTGGGGCTAGAAAAAATGGCTCCTGAAAAGACTACTGCGATTTGTTTTCTGGGAGAAATATCTCCCAACAAGAGTCGATTGGTTAATTGAGCGGTCGCTCTTCTGTCGTTTAATCTGTAAAAGCGGCCGTTCTTTGCCGAGTTAATGATTATTTAATCCTTTCTGTATCGCCGTTTTCGTGAACAAAAATCACTTCAAGGGCGCTTTAATTGTCAAAGTAATTTTTTTTCGTTCTGTTATCTATTGAAGCTCCTTCAAAACCTTATTTTGTTACAGGTATCCTTTATTATGAGATGAGATCAATTACCGTCGCATAACAGAACGCTATCACAGCAGTGCCATGGATCTTCCCAACCCAGAGAGTGTTTCCATCAAGACGGAACCAGGGTCTCAGGAAGAAGGCGCAGGTGAAATTCCGCATACGTATATAGAAATCGACCTTCCGGGTATAAAGAAGGAACGTTCGCCGTATGCCGAGAGTGTTCAATTAACTAGTAAGTTGCATTGCGTGTATCACAAAGGTGTACGCAGTCAGTAGAGCTAGAGTAGAGCTGCTTATTTTCTACTTCCCCTTTTGTCGTTCATCGGTGTTTTTGATTTTGCCTTTGAAATATTGCTTTACAGCAGAGGTGATGGATAGAAATGTAACTCAAGACTCAATGAATTTAAAATCCCCGTGTGGTGTGCATGCATGTGCGTATGTACGTTTTTTATCGGCTGCCCAAAAATGACAACACAAAACTTGATATCACAGTTTCACTCGGAGCTCGAGAACCGTTTTCGTTTATGATGTGTCAGCATTGTCCGCAACTTTAATATTATGAAAACATTTTTTTTTGTATTTGGTATACAATTACAGCTTTTATTCGCATATGTCTTCGAATAAGAGTCTACAATTTTGTCTTTCAGTTACTTGAATTCATTTAAAGATGATTGATCTTGAGTTAAAGGCTAGTCCGCCTTAGAATAGGAACCCCCAGTGAGCAGGACTATGAAAAACATCCTGAATTTTCTTATTAGCCTTTGAATTTGGTATTATGAAATAGAAAAGAAATGTATTGAAACTAAATAATAAAAACTATATATATATAAAGGGTGTCCGGTGGCAGAATTAGGATTTAAAATTTAAATAAAAAATAAAGTGCAAAGGATATACATTTATTTCAATAACTATTACAAAGAAGAGAAGTGCGGATTTTATTTAAAAACAATTTTTTCGTCTAAATGTAGACCGTCACTTCGGACACAGTCTTGGAATTTGGCCTCAGTATTTCTTGCCACTCGCTGGAGAAGCGACGTCGAGATGCCATTAACTTCGCGAACCATATTTTCTTTTGGGGCATAGATGGTTGCGGGGTCGGTTTCACAAAGTGACGGTTTGGTGTGCATTGTCAAGCAGTGGAATAATCGGTCCCTATTTTTTTGAAAATCGTCGAGGGCAAGCCATTACTGTGAATGAGGTTTCTTATCGGCGCATGCTTAACGATTATTTTTTGCCAAAAATGAGAGAACATCCTCAAGATGGTTCCAGCAAGATGGTGCCACGCCTCACACTGCTAGAGAGACGTTGGCGCTTCTTCGTGATTTGTTCCCTAAAAAATTGATTAGCCGTTTCGGTGACATCCCCTGGCCACCCAGGACGCCAGATCTTACTCCTGTGAACTTTTTTTCTGTGGGGGTACCTCAAAAGTAAAGTTTATGAAACCGACCCCGCAACCATCTATGCCCTAAAAGAAAATATCGTTCGCGAAGTTAATGGCATCTCGACGTCGCTTCTCCAGCGAGTGGCAAGAAATACTGAGGCCAAATTCCAAGAGTGTGTCCGAAGTGACGGTCTACATTTAGACGAAATTTTTTTTAAAAAATAAAATCCGCACTTCTCTTCTTTGTAATAGTTATTGAAATAAGTGTATATTCTTTGCACTTTATTTTTTATTTAAATTTTAAATCCTAATTCTGCCACCGGACACCCTTATGTGTCGTGATGGAGCAGCTGAGGAATTGAACTCACGACACCGAGTGGAAACCAGACGCGATTCCAAGTCAGCCGCTGACCGAGAATAAAAGCCTGTTGACTCACTTAACTCTGAAGTAAAAATCATCGTCATGTTACAAGTGCAATATAAAGTCTAATTGAAAATTCATGTGCTGGAAAATTTACAGGAACATCATTCTCTTTTATTTTTTTACAGTAAGTCCACACACAAGTCCCTGAGGGAAATAATTTCCCTTTAGGCTTATGTCATATTTAGGGATGCTGTGTGGAGGGTGTGGCCTTGTTTCGAGTGGAACATAATTTCAGCTTCTGTTAGACTGTTAAAGCCAATCTTTTGTTCCGAACATGTATTTAAACCATTCTCGTGCTCCGACTGTCTTAAATTTTATTGCGGGCCATATGCTGCAAAATTTGAAAATAAATCGTTTTCATGTTCTGACTGTAACGATTTTAGTTGCAGACCCACGTATTTCAAAATTTCGGAGGAAAACCGTTCTTGTGATCCAAGTGGAGCGTAAAAGTATAGTCGCAGATCATATTCGAGTAAAATTTGATGAAAAACTACGCTCTTGTTCAGAGTGTTCTTGAAGTCTATTTGAAGTTTAGTAATGCATTAAACTTCTCAATTTGTGTTTCGAAAAATTCTTGTGAGGTGTGACGTAAATTTTTTTTCTTCTTTTTCTATCGGTACTTGTCACTATAGGGTCATAATAATTACACGAAGGATTATCACAAACTCCCCCACCCCCTCCATCACGCATCTTCTGAAAAATTCCGTGATATTAAAAACATCCGAATAGCCCTTGGATGCAATAAGTTCCCAACCACTGCTTTACAGGAACTTGTCGAACTAAGTGCACATTTAACTTAGTATGTCGGCAAACAGTTCCTTATTCCTCAAGTTGTTGCCTCACCACATTTTATCACTAAAATAAGACGTCTCACATCCTCTACTTCAAAAATTATTTTGGATTGTAAGAAAATGAATGTAACATGTATTTTGTGCTCATTCATTATTGAATTGTCTTTAAGAAACTAGACATTCTGTTTAAAGGTTCTCAACAGCATAATGCTATCGCTATAAACGTCCCTAATGCGGTATCTCATGTCATTTTTATGAATGAATCATAATAACGTCTCAATTCCTACTTCCCCCTCTTCGTGGTTTTTCAACGATATCTTTAACGATAACTATCTTACTTTGCTGTTTGTAAGGAAAAATGTTTGAATTGTTTTTTTTTTTTTCTAAGATTTACTCCCCCGTAAAATTATTAGATGTCTAAAGATCCTTTTTTTATATACGCAATGGAGATTCGTACCAGGCTCAGAGATACTGCAAGTTGCTGGTTAGCATTAATGTATTTACATACTGTTATTTAATCTACCAAAAAATCAGAAATCACCGACGACCGTAATTTTTAATGAAATACTCAGCATTTATTTACATATTATGTATTGATATTTTGATTTACCAGGTAGCATTAAGGCTGAGACTGTTTCCATCAAGGCAGAAACAGGATCCCGAGAAGAAGATGGAGGGGGACTTCCTTATACAGAAATTGACATAAAACTGCCGGATGTTAAAGAGGAATGCTCGGAGCAGTCTGAAAGTATTACCCGAAATGCTGGTAAAATATTGAAAAAAAAATCGAATTCATTTTAATTATCTTTTGTTATCATTGTATACCTATTTATTGAACTTTTTCATTCATCTTTTCAGACTTAATACCGGACCGGAGGACCCATCCTGTGAAAAAACCTTATTCATGTTTTTATTGTAACTACTCCTGCTCACGAAAGTCAGTGTTAGTAGAGCACTCGCGCTCCCATACTGGTGAAAAACCTTTCTCGTGTTCGGTCTGCAACTATTCCTGTTCTCAAAGGCGACAATTAAAACGTCACATGTTTACCCATACTGTGGAAAAACCCTTTTCATGTTCGGACTGTAGCTACTCATGTTTTGAAAATGGAAAATTAAAACTTCACATTCGTAACACCCATGCTGGAGATAGACCATTTTCATGTTCGGTCTGCAACAATTCATATTCTGAAAAAAGAAATTTAAAACGTCACATGCTTACCCATACTGGAGAAAAACCTTTTTTATGTTTGAACTGCAACTATTCGTGTTCTGAAAGGGGAAATTTAAATCGTCATATGCTTACCCATACTGGTGAAAAACCTTTTTCATGTTCGGACTGCAATTATTCATGTTCTGAAAAGAATAATATGAAACGTCACATACTTACTCACACTGGAGAAAAACCTTTCTCGTGTTCAGACTGCAACTACTCAAGTTCTCTAAGGGGACATTTAAAACGTCACATGCTTACCCATACTGGAAAAAAACCTTTTTCATGTATAAACTGCAACTTTTCGTGTTGCGAAAGGGGGAAGTTACAACTTCACATGCGAACCCATACTGGAGAAAAGCCCTTTTCTTGTTCGGACTGTACGTACTCTTGTTCTGAAAAGGGAAATTTAAAACGTCATATGCTTTCCCACACTGGACAATTTCCTTTTTCATGTTCCGTTTGCAATTTTTCTTGTTCTCTAAAGGGGACTTTAAAAATTCACATGTTTACCCATACTAAAGAAAAACCATTTTCCTGTTCCGAATGCAACTATTCATGTTCTCAAAAGGGTACTTTAAAACTTCACATGCTCACCCATACCGGAGAAAAACCATTTTCATGTTCCGGCTGCAATTATTCATGTTCTCAAAAGGGGACTTTAAAACGTCACATGCTTACCCATACTAGAGAAAAACCCTTTTAATGTTTATGTTCTCTAGGGGGACATTTAAAATGACACATGATTAACCATACCGGAGAAAATCCTTATTATTGTTAGGCAAAGGGGTAGTTTAAAAAATCATATGCTGACTTACATTAGAAAACAACCATAAATGTGATGCTATTGCAGTCGAACCTTTTAACTTATCAACTTCCATCGCAGCTATCCCCCTCTTCTAATGTCTTTCGTTAAACGCCGGCAACGCGCGTCTCAGTACTTTCCACATTCCGGCTGAAATGGTACAGGGGGTAGACAGCTCACTTACACAATTACAAATTTGATGTACGAATTATGTCGTTCCTTGAACTCTCGACGTAACATTTTGTTTCGTTGCTTTATTTTTATCGTCAAGAAACACGACACGTATGATATATTTCCGACTGTTTCCTATTTATTATGAACCCCCAAGCAAGCCCCATAGACTACACACAATGTTTGAAAGCAGAAACATCCATTTTCCACACAAAATATCTTTAATGAAAATAAAACTATAACTTTGTTTATAACCACGAGAATTTTATTTAATTTTATTACGACCGACCGGTTTCGCTTAACATAAGCATCTTCAGGGTACAAAAATTAAACTGATCAAAAATACATAGTGTGTGTTTATATATACAAAATAGAATAAGACAGAACATAACATAGAACAAAGAAAAAATGAGATAGCATGAAATAGCATGAAATAGAAATAACCGAGCGAAAGAGACAGAAGTGTACATAATGGAATACCAAGGAATAACTGAACAGGTGATTATGGGATGGGAAATTTACGAGATTATAGGGAATATACCTAATATTGGGCTATTGGACACATTTAGTTGATTATTAAGAATTTTATTTTTGGTTTTAACAGCTTTCTTTATTTCTAGTGATTCTAAATTATTTAATCTGTTTCCATGAACCACAAAGTGACTGCTTTCTATCAAAACAAAATATCTTACTTGTATATATTAAGAGTTTCTAACCACAAAGTGACTGCTTTCTATCAAAACAAAATATCTTACTTGTATATATTAAGAGTTTCTAACCACAAAGTGACTGCTTTCTATCAAAACAAAATATCTTACTTGTATATATTAAGAGTTTCTAACCACAAAGTGACTGCTTTCTATCAAAACAAAATATCTTACTTGTATATATTAAGAGTTTCTAACCACAAAGTGACTGCTTTCTATCAAAACAAAATATCTTACTTGTATATATTAAGAGTTTCTAACCACAAAGTGACTGCTTTCTATCAAAACAAAATATCTTACTTGTATATATTAAGAGTCGGATGCAATACTGCCATTTTTAAATTTCAACCAATCAGAATCCCCCATTCCCCATTATCTAAGATGGCCGCTGTTGTTGTTCTCTTGTATTGACACATTTTTCACTCTTGCCTTTTTACCGATATTAAACAGTAAAATGGAAATAAATATAACGCTAGTTATATTAAACAAAGCCAGAAAAGCGGCTGTTTGTAAAGAAAAGTGGAAACAAAGTATAGAACAGCTTAAAAGGTAAGAAAACTCTATTCTTTTTTACCCGTTTTTTAGCTCTCACCAGAAACATTGATGCCTCAACCTTTTGCTTACTGAGCGCTTTTGGAATATTTCTGGAAATATGCCGACATATTTTATTGATAATGTTTATTTTGGATTGCCAATCTAATATAAAGAACACTACTATTACCGAGGCAAAACAAGCCGACGCAAAATTCTAATTGTTCGTAAAAAAATGCGTAATACTTTAAAATATATTATACCATCGTGTTTCTATTTTAACTGTGTCATGTTATTTTATTTGAATACATCGTTAAGTATGTAATTTTTAAAATATTTTCTTATTTTTTCAACACTTTGTAATGTATTGTGTTTTGTACTCGGTACTCCTTAGGTTAAGCAATTGTTGGCAATTGACGCCATTTTGAATTCTGGTAAGATGCAAAATCGTCAATATTTATTTATTCTTAAATTTAAAAAAACAAATATAAAAATATTAGCCACCCATCTCACTAGGACAGCCCTGTGTTGAGATGAGCGGCTTTACAATTTTACTGAAACGATATATTATTTATTTTTTAACTGCCCTGCCTTCAGGCAATTTTCTGAAAAATAGGCAAAAAAGAATCACCTTTTTTTTAAACTTTAAACTTGGTTGCACTTCTCTTTCAGTTAGTTCAATTCTGTGAATGTGCGTAAGTTCGGGGTCATGAACTGATTCAAGTCGGTCGATATCGATTGTATTATTGATGGAGGAGAGTTCAAATGTTGACTTAAAGAATTCAGAGAACATATTACAGATTTCATGGGAATCATTAGATTTACAGCCTTCGAAGAACATAGCAGCAGGGTATCCGTCGGACGATTTAAGTGAAGTTATATATCTCCAAAAACTTTTATTGTTATGCATTAAAATGTCAATGGTGTCGACAAATAGCATTCTGGATTCATTAGTTAACTTTTTGTGTGTAGTACGAAAGAAAGAAAATTCACGATAATCAGAAAGACCTTTATCTTAACTCCGGTCTGACTTTAAACTCAATAAAAGATATGTAATCTCCATGGTTTGTGTGGGTCGTCAGTGTCGTTTGACCATAGAAAAAAACCGTTGTCCCTGGATATTTTGATCTCGCTCTCTACCATAAGAAACTCGTGTAATAGAAAGAGAGGCTACGCGCAAGGAAACAACACAGACGACATTGAAAATAAGTTCAGTAAATTATCAAACGTGCATATCGCGGACTGACATACGTAAATATTTTGAATTTATAGTTACCCATTATCCAACAAGTTGAAAAGAGAGCCAGTTTCGTGAATTGTCATGGAGATTTACAGATTGGACTATATGGTCAATTCCACACGAGCGAGGTTTGCGTTAGTTTGTGACTGACATTTCGCTACGAAAGCGATATGGCAATGGCTTGTTAAAAAAGTTAGCGCTGATCGGAAAACATCTGACTTATAATTGAAACTACCCGTGTTTAAGGCATATGTAAATATCTTCTGTATTGCATCGACCTACTTTATTCATGTATCATGTGTGTATATTTGTTAACTTTATATAGTTGCACAGGAATATAAGAATAATATTATATAATATACCGCACAGAGCCCAAGATCAAGTCGGGTTCAGTCTTCCGCGCAGGACGCACAGGAGTTGGCTTGAAACTTCCGCGCAGGAATGTTCCTATTCTCGCTCCTCGGAGAGGCCGCCCAGGTCCTCTGACGACGAGTGAATTTTACGCTTCCATCCAGGAAGGAATTCCGATCTCCGCCCTTCGGAGATCTACGGCAGAGTCACCCAGGCTCTGTTCCGGGAGTGAGTGTTACGCTTCCGTCGCAGAAGGCGATCTCCGCCCTTCGGAGATCTACGGCAGAGTCGCCCAGGCTCTGTACCGCGAGTGAACCCCCGCTTCTGCCCAGGAAGTTATTGATCTTCGCCCTTCGGAGATCAACCCCGGAGACCGCCCAGGCCTCTGATTATCGCCGCGTTTGTACCTACTCCCGATCCGGAGGTACTTGGATACCTAGTGCGAACGCGAGGACTCTGCATACAAAGCAGCCACTGGACCCTGGACAGCCATCTGTAAAAGGAAGTGCCTCTGACTCCCATGATAATTCTTCCACCCTGTCAGCCAAGTGAATCTCTAACTTTAAGAAACAACTTTTTCGTACAATTAAGCCAGTGAACCTCTAATTTTAAGAATACAACCTTTTATGTAGATTTAATGAAGTAATTAGTTAATTTTAATTACAAAGACTTTACAAGTAGATTTAAGTACTGGCCTATCTAGTTTTATTGAATTATTGTGTCTAATTTAGATTATCTCTAGTTTAAGACTAACCCCACGACTATCAAAATAAATGAGTTGTAACTACCTAAGATTGCTTTTCAGTTCCTAACCTTTTTGAGTTATTCCTAGAATTATACCCACTACACTAACCAACGTCTTATCAATATGTGTGCTCGATATTATCATTATTATCTACTTATTCTTACTTACTTATTACTTAGTATTTAATGTGTATTATTATATGCTTATTACTATTTACTGATCATTATTTACTTACTATTATTATTTAATTATTATTTTCTGTTCTTCATTATTTATTCACTATTATCTACTTATTAAAATTTACTAATTTTTATTCATGTATTACTGTTTGCTTATTGAAATTTACTTATTATCAAATTGTAAAGCTGCTCATCTCAACACAGGATTGTCCTAGTGAAACGAGTGGCTAATGTTTTTGTTTTCATAATTAAATTTAAGAATAAATAAATAAATCATTACGAGGACATACTTCTATCTGTGAACCAGTTACCTCTGGTGTGCCACAGGGATCAATCCTGGGTCCGCTGTTATTTATACTATTTATCAATAGCGTTACTAAATGTTTTTTGCACTGTCTTCTTGTTTCACTTCACTGTTTTCTTGTACCCTGATGACATTAAAATATTTACCGTTGTTAGGAATATAAATGATTGTCTACTCATCCAAAGAGATTTAGTAAGGTTTGAAGCGTTTCGCAATGAACATAAATTGTATTTAACTTAGAACAAATGTAAACAAATAAGCTTCACTAAAAACGGGTTTGAGTGGAAAATGTTTATGTTTTTTTTTCAGACTTTGAAATATTTTAAATGGATTAAAATACTATCATTTGCCCCTCTCCCCATCCAATAATTTCATGTTTTAATATAGATTGAACATTTGCAGAGTACACACTATTTAGGTTTTTTATTCTAAGAATATATCTAACTATATATATATATCCATTTTATAATTCGTTTAACAAGCACAAATATGAGTTTTCCATTTAAAATATTGGTCTAATACATGAAGGAATTTAATTTTGGAAGTTGGACTAAGTGAAGAACATGTTCGATTCGGTGTATTGTAATTTTAAATTTTGGTTTTGATTTAACTTTATTTTCAGAGAAAAGAAAAATAATGAGTAAATTTTTATTAAACCAACTTTTCAATATATTATTATTAGTCTTTGCTAGTTAACTAACTAACTAACCATCACGCCCCGTAGGGGTAGGCAGAAAGGACCGGCCGCCGAACAACTCGATCTCGGCATACAATTCTTGCTTCATTCACGCTCATACATTCTCTTCTATTATTCCGACTTCTGACATGGCCCGACTCAAGTAATTCGTTCTTCGTTCATTCACTCTACATTCCCAAACTATCTAAGCTTTCCTATCTTAATCTTATTCATTACGCTTACATCAGCCTTGTATTATTTACAAAACTCAATATTTTTCACACGATCATGCATGGTTTTACCACACATTCGCCTCAGAGATCTCATTACAACGGCATTTGATTTACTTTCATCCCTCACTGCCGTACCTCAGGGCTGGTATTGCTATTTTGTTAATAGCATTCCAGTCATTCAATTCTAGAGCTGCATTATCGAACCGATGTTCTTTAATTTACTTATAAGTTTGTCATGAGATATGCTGTATCGGACGCTTTGCCGCCCATTTTTATATTTTGTGAATGATTGTAACTTGTAAGGGAATCGAGTCGTGTGGAAAATAAATGTTGCTTCCCTGTTCGCACACAGGCCCGATTCCCGATATTTTTGTATATGTCGGGTGGTCTGGGGATGAGCATGTTCCCCCAGACCACTCTAACTTTGAATGGAATAAAGATGACAGAGCGAGATGACGCGGTGGGAGGGAGACGGTGATGTCGGGTAAATTTCACGGCGCTACTCAATGCAGATTTTTATGTCGATAGTGCCGTGAGATGCCAGCTAGGCCGCCCGGCGTAGCGCCTAGGTGGTATTTGTATACAGGCTGAAAACGAGATAATCGGCAGTCATCCAGCAACGCTCAAACCGATATCACCTCTGCTCCACCGACCGCTCTACCTCGCTCTACTTCAAACCGACCTGCCTTCTTCTTCTTTGACCCCCCGCTGACTCTTGTACCATCCCCCGGACGACCAACACTCACGGAACCAGACCATCGAATGACCACGGACAAGGCACGCAGAGCAGAATCCGAGTTTGCGCAAAAGTGTGTATTGTGCAAACGGATTTGTCCAGCCGCAGGAGTTTTTTGCACAAAAAGGAATTTTGTGCAAAAAGGCAAAGTGATACAGAAATCGTCGTCGTTCCCTCTTGCAAAAGGGAACGATAGGTCGCCACCCCTCCCCTCCAGACCGCTTCGTAGATTGGGATCAGCAGGCCTCTAGAGTTCGCTTGTGTGCCAGGACACGTCTGGTACATATGCTATCAATCGGTTTTTTGAGATCTATAAAAATTCCAATGTTTTTTAATGATTTATCTAATGAAGTGTGAATAAGAATATTTATTTTTACAAACAGATCCTGTGTGCTTCTACTTTCCATAAAGTCGAATTGATTTTCATGAATTATACTAAATTATTATTACTTTTACTAAATTTTTATTACTAAATTGTTTCATTCCTTTTCTAACAAGTTTTGAGTTTACTGAAATGGGATGGGTATTTTTAACTTCTTCAATTTTAAATACTGGAGTTATGGTAGTTTGTTTGTAAACTGATGCTCCTATTTGAAAGCTTGTATTTTTCGTATGTGTTTAGGTTTTTAATATTTTTTAAATTTTAACTTTAATTCTTTCAAAGTCATGTCGTTTTTATTGGTTACAAGCTGAAGAAAATACTTGAAAAACCATTTTCATTGTTTTGTTATCTAAAGGAACTTTAACACTTCACATTCTTACCCATACTGGAGAAATACCTTTTTAATGTTGCTATTGCACGATGTACTCAAAGTGTACATTTAAAATGTCACACGCTTGCCCATAATGGAGAAAAACCTTTGTCATGTTCTTACTGCTTTGGTTTAGTTTATGTCGCCTTAACGTTACTTTAAAATGTTACTTTTTGAATTAGAGTTTAAAAAAAAACCAGCCATTCGTGTAATGCTATTGAAGCCAAACCTTTTTACGTATCAACTTACACTGTAACTGACCCCCTCTGTCACTCTCGTTTGTTCAACGCCGGCCCCGCGCGTCGCAACTCTTCCCACATTCCGGCGGGGATCTCGCAGGGGTAGAAACAGCTCGCTCGCACAAGGACCCATGCGATTTATGAGTCTTATCGGTCATTGAACCCGTGACGCAACATTTCGTTTGTTGTTTAAGTCAAATACAAAGCACAAGCTATTATATTTTGGTATTGAAAGAAAACCTAAACAAGCTACAAGTTTTGCAACGCAAATGTCAAAGAATGCTGTTCAATACATTCTGTGCATCTGTGTATACGTCAGAACTATGGATGAATTAAACTGCATCCCAGTGTCAAAACAAAAGTCACCTACAATAATGCACATCGCTAACTATTCAGTCTACCAAGGTACTGCAGCGCTACAGAAATGTTCCTGGAACGGGTGCACTTTTCAGGGCACTTCGCCGTCGCCGCATGGGAAGCCTATGGTGCAGAGTACGTCAATCCAAGAATACCATCATTACTGCTACTGCTACATGGATGGAGTCTCCCTTGATAGCCCTTTAGAGACGGGAAATCATCAAATATCCACTATGAACTTGTTAATTTTTCTTTTCTCTTAGTAAATGAACTTACTTTGCATATTTTATCGAGTAATCTTTTTCTATGTTTTTCTTTTATTTTTTCTTCCCCTTATTTACGTACCTATTGTCATTTATTTGTTTGTTTATTATCACTTATGGAACGTAATTGCAAAGTGTAAATTGCACTACCTCTGCATACCTTCTGGAATAAAGAACTCTTATTAATAATTAAAAACGGAGTTATGAAAGGCAAATATATAAAACTAAATCACATGAGAGAGAGAATTTTTAATTTACTTATTACATTTATATGAACATTTGTTATCGGTTGACGTATTTCCCATCGCTCTAGGTGTGAAACGCCTGTGTTGAGATGGCAATTTACAGGGATTGCTAGGATATTTAGATGACAATAGATTAATAGATTACAATTTAATATACGTTTTTTTTAAAGTATCCTAATTCAAATCAATAAAAGAACTGACAATATGACAGGTTTATTGGAGGTGATCACTTAGAGTAACAATATATAGAGACCTCACTTTGCGAGATGTTGAAGCGAGTTTTTGACCAAGGGCGACCTCAGGGGTGTGGCCTTACCATGGCTAACAGGGTTGCTACAACTTAAAAAAATTAGGTTTTTTGTTGTGATTAAGTAGGTAGTCGTGAACCTTGAAAACGATTTATGTAATATTATTTGTTTATTTAAGTAACATAAGCAATAAAATTTATTGGTACATAATATAACATAAAATAAAGTAACATTAAAAATTTGTTTAAAAAGAAAAGTAATATAAAGCATTGTAGGGTGATACAGTGTCTTAATCTATTGATTGAGAATCAACGTCAATTTATTAAAATACTGTCTCAATATCTAAAATACGTCTTAAAATTATTTTCCGTGTGGTTTCAGGTACAGAGTCGGGCGTTAGATGTCCAATGCTATCTGAATTTTCCATAATCTGTAAATATGAAAACCAATAATTAATTTGTGATTTAATAGCTTCATTTGTATTTTTATTACATACAATATAGGTACTTACAACATCTATTTCTGCATTTAATATAACGGATTTTCTGGCACAGACGGCGAGGTCCTATTTGGGGAGTTTGGTATTATCTGAAAATATTATTTTTTATTAGTTTTAGTAGTCATTACATCAAAAATGGTTGACGTATTAAAGATAAATAAATGTTGCACCTAATATTTTTTATGGTAGTGTCAATAAAGAGAATGTAAAAGTAGCACTGTAAGAATACCACTGAATGGAGTTATTTTATCATTTTTTAAAGTTTATTTATAGCAAAGCGCACTTGAAGTGAAATAACACAAAATATATAGCGCTATAAAAATGCTTTGTTATTATTATTATTATTATTATTATAAGGCGGCTAATGAATGTGTTTATATTTTGATATACTTACAACATCTCTTTCTGAATTTAATGTAAGCGCCTGTTCTGACAAAGGCGGTTAGGTTCCATTTGAGGAGTTTAGAATTATCTGAAAATATTACCCTTATTAGTTTTGGCACAGATTAATAATAATAAAATAAATAATAATGCATTAAAGGTAAATAAAGTTTACACCTTCTTAAGTCTTGCTTCATCCTTTGGAAATCTATAAATAGTTACATATATAAAAACAACCCTTAAACAAACAACTTTAGCACAGCCCTGATTTTTTCATGATGGAAATACAAGGAATTCACAAAATATATTCTGTCACCATCTGTTTACCAACATTTGGCAATACTAACATGAGAGCGAAAGAGACAAAGTTACTTTGAGATGCCCAAATGAAATTGGTAATTTGTATTCTCACAATACGCAAAATTATTGTAAATGCAATATATTAAAAATGCATTAAAACTCAATTAAAATTGATATTTATTACAATAATACAAATAGTGCAAGGGTTGTTTAAATATTGGCGAAGGTTCCGAGTTCTTTTATAGAGTAGATTATTAAATATTTGAGATCAAATCGAAATATACGAATTTCTTGATAAATACCTGTGAAAACTGTTTTTTTAGTCCTATTATTATATATTACTACTATAATGGTGATCAATGATTTTAATAATAATAATAATCGAATGATTTGTATAGCGCCGTTTTTGTGAAAAATCACCTCAAGGGCGCTGTACAAATATTACTTTTTATTCTTTATCTAATTATGTACAAACAGATACAGAAAAACATACTTACCTGCAGCTGGCAGGTCGCTTCAAATAAACACACATTTATTAGGAAATTTAAGTATTTACCTTTAAAGGAACTTTTGTTTTGTTTATTTTTTATGTCACTAGGCAGAGAATTGATTTTTTTTTGCAGTAAATTCACAAAGGAGACCCTCAAGGAAATAATTTCCCTCGAGGTCTACATAATCTTTGGGGATGTTGTGTGGAGAGTAAAAATAATAAATAAATAATATAATAATAATGAATGTTTACTCCGGTGTGTGGGGAGGTTAGTGCAGTTCCACACATCCTATACAAAATATACATACAATAGTATTAAAAAGATACAAAATATTTACAAAAGTTTAAAAAAATTAAATAGTATGATGGAAGGGGAATGATAAATAAAACAAGAATACTTAATAGCATTGTACTTGAAACTTCTCTGTCCATAAGAGGTGACGCAAACTGGAATATTAAAAGATTTTACCAGCGATTGTCAGAGACAAGGAGTAATCCCATTATTGCCAAGTCAAAAACAAGAAACTCGATTAATATATTTTCCCGTCGGCCACACTGCTGGCCCGCCCGATGGCAGCCGCTGTATGCATGGTTTAAAACGTTCTTAAGCCGCGTCTCCTGCGACTTCTCAAAACATTTACACAACAAAACAAAACAAAGGGGCGTTACCATACACATTTCTGTGTGCGTATAGAATGTTTTTATCTTCCGAAATCAATGGAAAACATTCTTCTCGCGGGTGAAGAAGGGAAAGGGGGAGGGTTTGTTTCATTTTTTTAAATCGCCGCACGGTGCGGATCTATCTATGCGTCCTGTCCGATGGTACTTCATCATAAATCGAACAGGTTTTTTTCGGTTATGTGTACTGAGCGAAATTATAACATATTATTATAAGAAGTTTCCTTATGTGTCACTAATAATAATAATTTATGTATTCGCTTATTTTGTGTCCTATTTCTAATAGGATCACAACCCTCATATTCATAACCTTTGAAAGTAAACATCGTGAAGTAAATATGCATATAAGCACGTCTTTTTCTTCTTATATTTTATTATTATTAAAAAACTAAGACTCTAAAACCTACTATATATAGATACAATATTATAATACAAATACAATACAGTTTTAATTAGACATAAAATAGGTTTTTAAGTTTTTGGTTTTTTTTTTCGTAAATAAAAAAAATAACCTAAAAGCCACACAGAAACTTAATACTTTAAATGAATTAAAATGCGTTATTTTTTCTTTTCGTTAACTGAAATAGTTTTTCATTATTTTGTGCATATTAAGAACATCGTGCTTATGTATATTTAATCATCGTGATAAACACATTCATTGATTATATTACAGTGGTTACACAACATATTTCTTATTATTTTTATATACATTGACATTTATATATTTATTTTATTCAAACAAAAACAAAACGATGGTATTTTATTCCAACCTATAAAAATTCGTAGTATATTCAAAAGATTATTCTTGAACTCATCCTGTTGTCTACGCAAAATGTTTTGTTTTTAATCAAGGAGACGGAATGTTTTTGAAAACGAATGTTTTTGTATATGGTTTTTTGTGTAGAAAAAGTCGCAGGAGACTCGGCTTTAGACGACATCTATTTACATCCAGATTGCCCGTGATTTGTCTTTTTCTGTGGAAAATTACATAGAAAATTCCATAGAAAAAGACAATTCACGTCTAATTTATACGAAAATGGGTATCGTCTAATTACCGCTTTAGACCAGAAATAATAGGTCTAGTAATTCCGTTCTTCTTTCTTGAGGCCACGCCTCTTCTGGGCCAGGAATTCGCCGCCGAACGATTAGTTCTACTCATTTATGTGCGAAACCACTGTGCCACCCGATTGTGTGGAAGACTCTTTAGCGCATTGGAAAATTCCAGAGGTGGAAAAGAATTTCTTTCATCGAGAATAATTCTGTAATATTCTGTCCAAAAGTGAGTACTGTCAGGTGCTAACTTATGCTTTAATTTTCTATATTCTCCGTTGTCTATGGATATTTCAATTTTTTGACGTTTTCATTTATTATGTCTCGTAGTCGTACGATGCTATTGCTGGTCCGCTTCTCTGAAGTAATATTGTATAAACAACGCAGCACAAGTATTATTTTAATAACCACCACGCTGACATCGAAGGGTTTTTAAATACAAGCACTTCTACTATTTCAGTGACGTTTTTTCAACACTTCGGAACGGCCGCCGCGACTTCGCAGACAAGAGTGCATCGGTTTGTTCATCGTTGATTTTCGGCAAGCTGTCACGAAGGTAAAGCAACCAATTAGTAAGTTTATTAAATATTTAGCCTTCGCGGAAGATTTATACTTCCCCCGAGTAGTTAATTTCCATTATTACAACGTCTTTTGTCTTGCGTTTATTCGATGATTAAAAAAAAGAAGAAAAAAACTAACCGGTTTGATTGATTTCCACATCTGGTTCAACCAGTGCAAAATTATTTCTTCGTAAATTTGACAGTTCTACACTTAGGCTCTACTTCTCAGATGCTTCTAAAGCTCCGTTTAATAAAATCTGCATGTTAAGGGCCATCTGTCAACAGGTATTGGGTTTTTCAAGTTGCTTTAGGAAGCCAACATTGCGATTGTTCCTTAACTGAGCAGTCGCACTTCTATCGGTTTATTAAAATTGTATTTAATAAAACACATTATGATAAATGGATTTAGAAATCAATAAATATATTGATAATGTAGGAAAATATACGCTGGACTTGGAAAAGTGCTCTTTTTATTTTTATATTTTATTAAACGCATAAATTCACAATCGTCTCATGTAATTAAAAAAAAGTCTCTTGTAGGCACTTGAACATGATAAACATTTTATAGGAAGGTACTTGATCGTTTCTCCTTAAAGTGCCCTGACCGACGTGGGTACCTATGCACCGAGGAAATAAGTGTGTTCATATGCATTAATTATATATATATATATTTTAAATATATTAGACAGCCTATACTTAAAACAAAACCACCTCAATCTCATACTCGGATTCTGACTCAAATCACTCTACATCTATGATAACGTACTGTTTTTTTTTTTAATTCTTACAAAATATTTTGATTTGATTAAACGTATTCAAGTATTTGTATATTCTGCTGAAATAAAACATTATTATTATTATTATTATTATTATTATAAATTAAAGCAAATATATTTTGAATTAGTCAACCACTTTGTTCAAACCTCTAATTAATTTTAAATATATCACCAATCGATTTCGTTTAAGCTTAAGGCTACATCAGGGTAAATTTAAAAATTAAACAAAAATACATATAAAACGAAACAGTGAGACAGAGATAGTCTTACAGGTGATAAGATGGGACGACACGTAAAAAAGTAAAAGACAGAACGTCAAAGGAGGGATTAAGAGGAATTGGCAAATTCAGAGTTAACGGAAAATATAGCTAACACGGGACCATTGCAGAGAACAGAGAAATATGTGGGAGAACGCTAGTTAAAATCGGTTTTAAAAATATTATTATATTTAATTTTTCCATAATACTTCATGTTTTGGTCGATCCGTAAATGTTAAATGAATAGTCATTATTTCCCTTGTATTTAAAAAAAAAACATTTTATCATACAACAGTTTGTCTGCTCACAACTCTGCTTTTTTATATCTTTAATTGACGAGGTGAAGGAACCGTCTGTGAAATTTGTTTTACGATGATTCAGTTCACTGCAAAGGCTTTGAATATTTGATTCCAACTGAAGCAAATTATTTCAAACTCTTATATAACCAATCGCAAATAGATAGTAGGGTGCCCTCGTGGCTGCCGGCGGCTTTTTATAATCGCTCCTAGTTTATCTTAGAAATATTGGGAAGTTCTTAATTTTTCCGGTGTAAAAATAGCGTACAATAACCACGATCATTTTTTGGTTACATTTATAAAAAATACATCATTTTAGTGTTGCCGTCTCGGGCTTCAATCAAGTTTATAATAAAAACCCAAATATTTCGAGTTAAGTTGAAATCTGATACGTTCTTCTAAATCAACGCATCGGTCAACGGTCATCGTGCATCGGTCATCGGTCGAAGGTGCTCGCCACGTGTCCATCGTAAAAGGCCAGTGATGTGTCAAAGTGAATGATTTACAACGAGTACTCCTTAAGTAGATGCAAAGATATCGTTATGTAACCTTGAATGTGGTACCACAATCCGTAAAATTAGATTTCATGGCTGCCGAGCAGGGCGCAATAGAAAAAAACATCTGACGAGAAGATCTTCTGCTGTCACGGCAGCCTGAGTCCTGACCTCCAGTCCACGGAGCAGATCCGTCGCATCATGCGGCCCACGGATGTGCCCGACCAGGGGCTGTTCTGCGACCTGCTGTGGTCCGACCCCGACAAGGACACCGGCGGCTGGGGCAAGAACGACCGCGGAGTGAGCTTCTCCTTCACCTTCGGCATTGAGATAGTGGACATGTTCCTCGACAAGCACGACTTTGACCTGATCTTCCGGGCGCATCAGGTGGTAGAGGACGGGTATGAGTTCTTTTCCAAGAGGCAACTGGTCACCCTTCTCGGCGCCCAACTACTGCGAGGAATTCGATAATGCAGGTGCAATGATGTCAGTGGACGACACGCTGATGTGCTCCTTCCAGATCCTGAAGCCGGCCGACAAGCGCCACCTGGCGTACGTGCAGACCAACACCAACCGCCCCGTCACGCCGCCTAGGGGCGTCACCAACAAAGCTGACCTCTGGTCTAAATCTTCAAACAATAACACATCAATACTACAGTAGCCCAACTTCACATAACTCCTAAGTGTAAAACTATGTACCTTGTTGTGCTGAAGCGATCATTTCAAAATTTCATCAACGGTCTACTCTTTTAAGAGTATTCTGTGTTCACTCTATCACTCTATTATTTTAACATTTGTATTAGCGTCTTGCAATATATCTTAAGGAATAAATACAGTTCGCTTTTTTTTCTTCAATTTAACATACATGAAAACTTAGACCAAGCCGTATTTAGTTTTGATAATTTTACTGCATCTCTTTATATGGTCTATAAATAATGTGTGATGATAGCCTCTCCAAAAAGAGAAAATAAATATAAAAAAAAGAAAACCTCATAGAATAGATGTAATATAAGAATAATGTAAGTATAGGAAGTAATATTTATACAGCGCCCTTGAGGTGATTTTTCACAAAAACGGCGCTATCAAAAATCATCCGATTATTATAATATAATTAGTTCATGTTCTGTTACAGGTCTTATTTTTATTGAGCTGGCATCAATTGCAATAAGTGATCGTTATCAGAGCAGTGCCATGGATCTTCCAAACCGAGAAGGTGTTTTCGTCAAGACGGAACCAGGGTCCCAGGAAGAAGGCGAATTTGAACTGTTCAATGATATAGATATCGTCCTCCAGGATGTAAAGAAGGAATGCTTGGAGAAGGCCGAGAGAATGCAGCCAGCTAGTAAGTTGTATTCCGTTTAAATAAAATATTTATTTTTTGGTTTCAGTAAATATAGGTTTTCTGTAAATGTTAAAGAGATCGAAATGACAATCTAGTCTCCTTTAATGAAAGGAATCTTCCCAACAACCCCTACATTGATATGCTTGGTGTAACCTTAAGTGACCAGCTCAGTAAAGTTGGCCTCCAGAAGCTTGGCGTATTGTGCAGAGCCCGCAGATACTGCAGATAGTACATAACTGCTAACCCTGTACAAATCGCAATTGCACCCCACCGTAGAATTTGGCAGCCACCTCTGGTCGGGAGTCCCAAAATATTAAAAAAAAAAACCCTTGACTCTGGGCAGAAACGGGCGGTCCGATTCGCCTATTTTAGCAAACGGACTGCAATCTTTGGAGCACAGACGTCAGGTGGGAATGTGTCCTTGTTCTACCGTTATTTTAATGGAAGATGCTCTGAGGAACTATCGTCATTGATCCCTTCAGCATATGTATGCAGCATGGTGTATAGTACGAAGTCGCGGAACTCATACTATTTCATATTTGTCGACATGCTGTTTCATTTCTTGACCGGTCAAAACCACTTGAAGAAAGAGATAGGAGTATGAATACATCAAATCAAACATATCATCACTTACATTAAATATATATATAGTATTGCTCTATGGGGGTAAATTTTCAGACTTGGCTGGTTCGCCGAAAACGACCGTGCGCCCTATCCATTTAAAACAACTCGAGGTTCGTTTTCGCGAGACACGAAATTCACTATTTTCCCCACGGTCCTGTCTCGCGAAAGTAGACCGAACCGCCCGCAGAGTTTAGAACACCGCGAGGGTCAATTTGCCCGGACAACTACTTAAAATGAATGTCGCATATGACGTTGTGATGTCGTATATGATGTTGAAAATGTGGGGTAAAAATCTGGGGAAAAATGTGATCTATAGTCCGGAAGCTACTGAAAATTTTGTATCGACGATACGGAACGAATTCCATCTGTCGGCAAGAAATAGAACTAACGTTAATTCAGTAAGAAAAAAATCAAATCCGTTCGAGTTCGGCGTTGGTTCTATTCTCAACCGCAAGATTCGTTCGATTTGTTCGCGATATTTGGCGCCGTTTTCAATAATCATTAGAGTTTCGCACCCGCCATTTTAGTGAGGGAGGGTCGCTCAAAAAGTTCGCTAGAAAAATAATCAATTAATTTTCTGTTTTATTATAAAAAATTTAATTTTCCGTTTTTTATCAGAAAATCAGTCGGGAGGTCGGAACGAACGTTCGCTTCGCCGAGTCACGTTTCTAAAATAAAGATGTAATGAATTTTATCGATTTCTCATTACGTTTATGGTTATAAAAATATAATTATTACGAAAAGAGCGCTGGCGTTCGTGAATTCGAAATGCGGATGATCGACCGATGACATTTCAAAAAAAAATTTTTAAAAACAGACGGTTTTTAATTTTGATATTAAAATTTACGTATTTTTTCTGTGTTTTTTTTATTCAAAATTAGTACTAACTATTTGAGTGACCCTCATCATTTAAAGACAGTGTAGCAACTGAAAAGAACACATTTTCCCGATGAATTTATTTGAAAATAATTACTGGGTAGGTACTGAAAACTTTCCGACAAATACTAAGGTACCTACATATATCGATATTATGAATTGATTCTTTTCAACGTACGAGAAATATGTTGCAGAAACTGAAATCGCTGTTTAATAAATATTTATTTTGAATAGCGCCATTTTTTTTTAAATGGACAAAATACACAGAATCTGAAGAGCATGTAGATCTGTTTCGAGATTGACATAATATATTTATTTTTTTGTTGCTTCTAAATGGGTAATAACTTGCGTATAAAATTATAAATTAATGGATTTCTCCCAGGAGCACAGAAAATCAAACACCTGGATATTTTATAAATAATTCATTTTGATATTCTATTTCTTTTGTAATATATCTGATATTGGTATAAAAATACGCGTACTGACGTAGCGGATCCGGGCATCTCGGTGAAAATTTGAGCATTCAATTCTTGGCGCTCTTTTGCGAGAAAAGGCTAATATTGAAAGCATTTTTTGTTTCTTTTCTATAAATACTCAATACGGGTAGTGGTAGAGTAGGTATAGGGTAGAAGTAAGGTAGATATAGTGTAGGGATAGGGGTAGGGGTAGATGTAGGAGGAGGGGAAGGGGTAGAAGTAGCCGATATGGGTATCAAACTGAGCGTCGCCACCTACGCAACCTGATTTGGGCAATTAAAAATTTGGCAACAAACTCCTAGGCCCCATTTCTAGAATAAAGGTAACATTGAAACTTTTTTCTTCTTCTTTTATTTACATACTTAATCGTGGTATTCGTAGAGTAGGAGTTGGGTAGATGTAGGGTAGGAGTTGGGTAGATGTAGGGAAAAATTTTTCTCTGATTTTTTTAAAAATTTATATAGCGCTGTTTTTTTACTTTCCCCTTGAACTTAGCAGTTAGCTCCAAAGCCCCATTTTGCAAGATGTGGCTTATATTTTTAAGGGAAAATATTACGCAAAACACATTTATTAAAATAAAATCACTAGGGGTGGGGTAGGGGTCGGGGAAGGAATAGGGGTATGAGCAGGGGTAGGGGTAGGGGTAGGGGTAGTTTTAGCCGACATGGGTATCAAACTGAGCGTCTCCACCTACGCAACGAGATTTGGGCAATTAAAAATTTGGCAACAAATTCCTAGGCCCCATTTGTCGAGATAAAGCTAACATTGAAAGTTTTTTCTTTTCATTTTCTTTAAATACTTAATAGTGGTAGTCGTAGGGTAGGAGTTGGGTAGATGTAGGGTAGGAGTTGGGTATATGTAGGGTAGGAGTTGGGTAGATGTAGGGTAGGAGTTGGGTAGATGTAGGGTAGGAGTTGGAGTAGGAGTTGGAGTAGGAGTTGGAGTAGGAGTTGAAGTAGGAGTTGGAGTAGGAGTTGGAGTAGGAGTTGGAGTAGGAGTTGGAGTAGGAGTTGGAGTAGGAGCAGGAGCTGGAGCAGGAGTTGAGCAGGAGCTGGAGAGCTGAGTAGAGCTGGAGTAGAGCTGAGCAGGAGCTGGAGTAGGAGCTGAGCAGGAGCTGGCGAGGAGCTGGAGCAGGAGCTGGGAGTAGGAGCCAAGTAGGAGCTGAGCTACAGGAGCTGGAGTAGAGTTGAGTAGGAGCTGAGCAGGAGCTGAGTAGGAGCTGGAGCAGGAGCTGGAGTAGGAGCTAAGTAGGAGTTGAGCAGGAATTGGAGTAGGAGTTGGAGTAGGAGTTGGAGTAGGAGTTGGAGTAGGAGTTGGAGTAGGAGTTGGAGTAGGAGTTGGAGTAGGAGTTGGAGTAGGAGTTGGAGTAGGGGTAGGAGGTTGAGTATAAATATTTTTACAAATATTCGTTTTAAAAATTATTTCCAACACACATACTTCTTGCTTCATCCACATTACAACACATATTCTAAATACACAAACCAATTGCAGCACTGCAATAGGCAAAACCTAGTATATATATTAATGCTTTAACTTTTTCGATTTTCAGACCACGCCTGGCCGGCCGAAAGCGACCTTGGCGCCCTATCCATTTAAAACACCCCGAGGTTCGTATTCGCGTGCAGTCAAGGGGATTTCGAAACCAAGCTAAAATCGACCTTCCGTCTATAGAAATTCAAAGACGATAAGGCTCGGAATCGGTCAAATATCGATGTAGCCAAAAAACGTATGGAAAAAATTCAGACAACTGAAGTTAGCCGCGGATCGAAACTCGCATTCTTAAAAAAATCTCTGGAAACTACTGAAAATTTTGTATCGAAGATATTGAACGATTACGGGTTCCATCTATTGGCGAGAACTAGAACAAACCTTAAATCAGTAAGCAAAAATTCAAATCCAATCGAGTCAGTTCTATTTTCAACCGCAATCTTCCTACCCGCCGTGTGGCGCTGCTCGAGTTTCATTCGAGTTTCCAGCGATCTTTTACCCCACGTGTTACCAGTGAAAGAAAAATAATAGACTCGCCGAGTATATATTTAAAAACTACGTACAAAAGCCAAAATCGGATCTCTCGGCGGAAAATGTTCTTCAACTTTTGCCGTCTCCCTCGAAATTACATAATCCTTTATTTAGACGAATCGGAGAGCTTAACTAAATAGATAATCGCTTTTAAAAACCACGTAGGAAGTTTTGAAAATCGGGACATCTATAGCAACCCATGGGAAAACTTCCACAATAATCGTTCAAACTTTTGACAGTTAAAAAAGGTGATAAAAATCGTCATTTTATTCCTTCGCGCCTATTTCACTTTTCTATGGGATAATTTTGTTCGAGAAAATTCCTTCAGTTTGTAGACAAGTGCAATATTACAAGTACCTACCCGAGAATCTAATGTACGGAAGCATTCGAATTTAATTTTCGGGTAGGTGCTACCCAAGTTTTAAGAGGAACCTATCGGAATAGTATGCAAAAAATGCTTTGAAGGTTTAATAATATTTAAAATGAACGAATTTCTTGAAATAAAATAATGAGTTTTTTTTAATGCGTAGGCGATTTTACACGGCGCCATTATTAATACTTACCTGACTAATATTGTAATACTAATTTGAAATATACAAGGAGAAAATAATTCGGTGAACGAAAAAAATCATTAAAAATGCATTTATTGATAGAAAACGGTAATTTTTTCTCTGATTTTTGAAAAAATTTATATAGCGCTGTTTTTTTACTTTCCCTTTGAACTTAGCAGTTAGCTCCAAAGCCCCAATTTGCAAGATGTGGCACATATTTTTAAGGGAAAATATTACGCAAAACACATTTATTAAAATAAAATCACTAGGGGTGGGGTAGGGGTCGGGGAAGGAATAGGGGTAAGAGCAGGGGTAGGGGTAGGGGTAGGGGTAGGTTTAGCTGATATGGGTATCAAACTGAGCGTCTCCACCTACGCAACGAGATTTGGGCAATTAAAAAATTGGCAACAAATTCCTAGGCCCCATTTGTCGAGATAAAGCTAACATTGAAAGTTTTTTTCTTTTCATTTTCTTTAAATACTTAATAGTAGTAGTCGTAGGGTAGGAGTTGGGTAGATGTAGGGTAGGAGTTGGGTAGATGTAGGGTAGGAGTTGGGTAGATGTAGGGTAGGAGTTGGGTAGATGTAGGGCAGGAGTTGGGTAGATGTAGGGTAGGAGTTGAGTAGATGTAGGGTAGGAGTTGGAGTAGGAGTTGGAGTAGGAGTTGGAGTAGGAGTTGGAGTAGGAGTTGGAGTAGGAGTTGGAGTAGGAGTTGGAGTAGGAGTTGGAGTAGGAGTTGAAGTAGGAGTTGAAGTAGGAGTTGGAGTAGGAGTTGGAGTAGGAGTTGGAGTAGAAGTTGGAGTAGGAGTTGGAGTAGGAGTTGGAGTAGGAGTAGGAGGTTGAGTATAAATATTTTTCCAAATATTCGTTTTAAAAATTATTTCCAACACACACACTTCTTGCTTCATCCACATTACAACACATATTCTAAATACACAAACCAATTGCAGCACTGCAATGGGCAAAACCTAGTATATAGTATTGTTCTATGGGGGTAAATTTTCAGACTTGGCTGGTTCGCCGAAAACGACCATGCGCCCTATCCACTCGAAACACCTCAAGGTTCGTTTTCGCGAGACACGAAATTCACTATTTTCCCCACGGTCCTGTCTCGCGAAAGTAGACCGAACCGCCCGCAGAGTTTAGAACACCGCGAGGGTCAATTTGCCCGGACAACTACTTAAAATGAATGTCGCATATGACGTTGTGATGTCGTATATGATGTTGAAAATGTGGGGTAAAAATCTGGGGAAAAATAAAAATCTCTAGAAACTACTGAAAAATTTGTATCGAAGATATTGAACGATTACGGGTTCCATCTATCGGCGAGAACTAGAAAAATTCAAATCCAATCGAGTCGGTTCTATTTTCAACCGCAATCTTCGTACCCGCCGGGTGGCGCTGCTCGATCTTCATTCGAGTTTCCAGCGATCTTTCTCACCCTACGTGTTGTCAGTGAGAGAAAAAAATAATTGCCCACGAGAATATTTAAACAGTACGCACAAAAACATAAACCTGATCTCTCGGCGGAAAATTTTCTTCCACTATTGCCGTCGGCCACGAAAATACTTAATCTTTCATTTCTGTGAGTCGAAGAGGTTAAATAAATGGATAATCGCTTTTAAAAACCACGTAGGAAGTTTTTAAAATCGAGAAATCTACAGCGACCCGTGGAAAAACTTCCACAATAATCGTTCAAACTTTTGACAGTTATAAAAGTTGATTAAAAATCTTCATTTTATTCTTTCGCGCCGAATCCGTTTTCTATGGGATCAGTTTGAAGGCAAGTGCAATATTACAAAGTACCTACCCAAAAACATAATGAACTGGAAGCATTCGAATTTAATTCCGGGTAGGTACTCTATTTTTCAAAGCAGCCTATGGAATAGTATGAAAAAAATGCTTTGAAGGTTTAATAATATTTTAAATAAACGAATTTGTTGAAATAGAATTACGTTTTTTTTTTTAATGGGTAGGCGATTTTACACGGCGCCATATTTGAAATATACAATGAGGAAATAATTCGGTGAACGAAAAAAATGCTTAAAAATGCATTTATTGATAGAAAACGGCAATTTTTTCTCTGATTTAAAAAAAAAATTATATAGCGCTGTTTTTTTACTTTTCCCTTGAACTTAGCAGTTAGCTCCAAAGCCCCATTTTGCAAGATGTGGCTCATATTTTTAAGGGAAAATATTACGCAAAACACATTTATTAAAATAATATCAATAGGGGTGGGGTAGGGGTCGGGGAAGGAATAGGGGTAAGAGCGGGGGTAGGGGTAGGGGTAGGGGTAGGTTAAGCCGATATGGGTATCAAACTGAGCGTCTCCACCTACGCAACGAGATTTGGGCAATTAAAAATTTGGCATCAAATTCCTAGGCCCTATTTGTCGAAATAAAGCTAACATTGAAAGTTTTTTCTTTTCATTTTCTTTAAATACTTAATAGTGGTGGTCGTAGGGTAGGAGTTGGGTAGATGTAGGGTAGGAGTTGGGTAGATGTAGGGTAGGAGTTGGGTAGATGTAGGGTAGGAGTTGGGGTAGGAGTTGGAGTAGGAGTTGGAGTTGGAGTAGGAGTTGGAGTTGGAGTAGGAGTTGGAGTAGGAGTTGGAGTAGGAGTTGGAGTAGGAGTTGAAGTAGGAGTTGAGTAGGAGTTGGAGTAGGAGTTGGAGTAGGAGTTGGAGTAGGAGTTGGAGTAGGAGTTGGAGTAGGAGTTGGAGTAGGAGTTGGAGTAGGAGTTGGAGTAGGAGTTGGAGTAGGAGTTGAAGTAGGAGTTGGAGTAGGAGTTGGAGTAGGAGTTGGAGTAGGAGTTGGAGTAGGAGTTGGAGTAGGAGTTGAAGTAGGAGTTGAGTAGGAGTTGGAGTAGGAGTTGGAGTAGGAGTTGGAGTAGGAGTTGGAGTAGGAGTTGGAGTAGGAGTTGGAGTAGGAGTTGGAGTAGGAGTTGGAGTAGGAGTTGGAGTAGGAGTTGGAGTAGGAGTTGGAGTAGAGTTGGAGTAGGAGTTGGAGTAGGAGTTGGAGTAGGGGTAGGAGGTTGAGTATAAATATTTTTCCAAATATTCGTTTTAAAAATTATTTCCAACACACACACTTCAGTTGGAGTAGGAGTTGGAGTAGGAGTTGGAGTATGAGTTGGAGTAGGAGTTGGAGTAGGAGTTGGAGTTGGAGTAGGAGTTGGAGTAGGAGTTGGAGTAGGAGTTGGAGTAGGAGTTGGAGTAGGAGTTGGAGTAGGAGTTGGAGTAGGGGTAGGAGGTTGAGTATAAATATGTTTCCAAATATTCGTTTTAAAAATTATTTCCAACACACACACTTCTTGCTTCATCCACATTACAACACATATTCTAAATACACAAACCAATTGCAGCACTGCAATAGGCAAAACCTAGTATATAGTATTGTTCTAACTTTTCCCCATTTTCGGACTTTGCCGGCCAAGCCGAAAGCGACCTTGGCGCCCTATCCATTCGAAACACATCAAGGTTCATTTTAGGATTGTTCTAACTTTTCCCCATTTTCAGACTTCGCCGGCCAAGCCGAAAGCGACCTTAGCGCCCTATCCATTCGAAACACCTCAAGGTTCGTTTTCGGTCAAAAAAAAAAGTGTCATTTTTTCGGACCGGCCCTGTCTCGCGAAAGTCGACCTAACCGCCCGTAGAGTTTAGAACACCGGAAGGGTCCCATTAGCCGGCCAAGTCTGAAAATATCGGGAAAAAAATTGTGATCTAAGAAAAATCTCTAGAAACTACTGAAAAATTCGTATCGAAGATAGGGAACGATTACGGGTTCCATCTGTCGGCGAAAACTAGAAGTAACGTTAATTAAGTGAGGAAAAATTCAAAACCAATCGAGTCGGTTCTATTTTCAACCGCAATCTTCGTACCCGCCGGGTGGCGCTGCTCGATCTTCATTCGAGTTTCCAGCGATCTTTCTCACCCTACGTGTTGCCGGTGAAAGAAAAATAATTGCCCACGAGAATATTTAAAAAGTACGTACAAAAACGGAAACCTGATCTCTCGGCGGTAAATTTTCTTCCACTATTGCCGTCGGCCACGAAAATACTTAATCTTTTATTTCTGTGAGTCGAAGAGGTTAAATAAATGGATAATCCGTACTAAAACAGGTGGCGGGAGTTTTAACAATCGCGACATTTACAGACACCCATGTCGAAAAATCCACAGTAATCGTTCAAACTTTTGACAGTTATAAAAGTTGATTAAAAATCTTCATTTTATTCTTTCGCGGCGATTCCATTTTCTATGGGATCAGTTTGAAGGCAAGTGCAATATTACAAAGTACCTACCCAAAAACCTGTAATGAACTGAAGCATTCGAATTTAATTCCGGGTAGGTACCCCATTTTTCAGAGCAGCAGCCTATCGGAATAGTATGCAAAAAATGCTTTGAAGGTTTAATAATATTTTAAATAAACGAATTTGTCGAAATAGAATTACGGTTTTTTTTTAATGCGTAGGCGATTTTACACGGCGCCATTATAAATACCTACCCGAACAAAATTGAAATATTCATTTGAAATATACAAGGAGAAAATAATTCGGTGAACGAAAAAAATCATTAAAATAGCATTTATTGATAGAAAACGGTATTTTTTTCTCTGATTTTTTAAAAGATTTATATAGCGCTGTTTTTTTACTTTCCCCTTGAACTTAGCAGTTAGCTCCAAAGCCCCATTTTGAAAGATGTGGCTCATATTTTTAAGGTAAAATATTACGCAAAACACATTTATTAAAATAAAATCACTAGGGGTGGGGTAGGGGTCGGGGAAGGAATAGGGGTAAGAGCAGGGTAGGGGTAGGGGTAGGGGTAGGTTTAGCCGATATGGGTATCAAACTGAGCGTCTCCACCTACGCAACGAGATTTGGGCAATTAAAAATTTGGCAACAAATTCCTAGGCCCCATTTATCGAGATAAAGCTAACATTGAAAGTTTTTTTCTTTTCATTTTCTTTAAATACTTAATAGTGGTAGTCGTAGGGTAGGAGTTGGGTAGATGTAGTGGGTAAGTTGGAGTAGGAGCTGGAGCAGGGAGCAGAGCTGGAAGGTTTATAGGAGTTGAGTAGGAGCTGGAGTAGGAGCTGGAGTTGGAGTAGGAGTTATGAAAGCTTGAGTAGGGAGTTGGAGTCGGAGTTGGAGTAGGAGTTGAAGTAGGAGTTGGAGTAGGAGTTGGAGTAGGAGTTGGAGTAGGAGTTGGAGTAGGAGTTGGAGTAAGAGTTGGAGTAGGAGTTGGAGTAGGAGTTGGAGTAGGAGTTGGAGTAGGAGTTGGAGTAGGAGTTGGAGTAGGAGTTGGATTAGGAGTTGGAGTAGGAGTTGGAGTAGGAGTTGGAGTAGGAGTTGGAGTAGGAGTTGGAGTAGGAGTTGGAGTAGGAGTTGGAGTAGGAGTTGGAGTAGGAATTGGAGTAGGAGTTGGAGTAGGAGTTGGAGTAGGAGTTGGAGTAGGAGTTGGAGTAGGAGTTGGAGTAGGAGTTGGAGTAGGAGTTGGCGTAGGAGTTGGAGTAGGAGTTGGAGTAGGAGTTGGAGTAGGAGTTGGAGTAGGAGTTGGAGTAGGAGTTGGAGTAGGAGCTGGAGTAGGAGTTGGCGTAGGAGTTGGAGTAGGAGTTGGAGTAGGAGTTGGAGTAGGAGTTGGAGTAGGAGTTGGAGTAGGAGTTGGAGTAGAAGTTGGAGTAGGAGTTGGAGTAGGAGTTGGAGTAGGAGTTGAAGTAGGAGTTAGAGTAGGAGTTGGAGTAGGAGTTGGAGTAGGAGTTGGAGTAGGAGTTGGAGTAGGGGTAGGAGGTTGAGTATAAATATTTTTCCAAATATTCGTTTTAAAAATTATTTCCAACACACACACTTCTTACTTCATCTACATTACAACACACATACACAACTATTCATAACCAATTGCAGCTCTGCAATAGGCAAAACCTAGTATATATATTAATGCTCTAACTTTTTCGATTTTCAGACCACGCTATCCAAGCAAAATTCGACCCAAGCGCCCTATCCATTCGAAACACCTTAAGGTTCGTTTTCGGTCAAATTTGCGTGTCCGTTCCAGTCCTGTCTCGCGAAAGTCGACCTAACCGCCCGCCGAGTTTAAAACACCGCAAGGCTCATTTTGGCGTGCAACAAATTCAGAAAACCGAAGTTAGCCGCGGATCGAAACTCGCATTCTTAAGGAAACTACTCAAAATTTTGTATCGAAGATATTGAACGATTACGGGTTCCATCTATCAACTAAGAATAGAACTAACTAACTAACTAAGAACTAACTAACTAGAACTAACCTTAAATCGGTAAGCAAAAATTCAAATCCAATCGAGTCGGTTCTATTTTCAACCGCAATCTTCGTACCCGCCGGGTGGCGCTGCTCGATCTTCATTCGAGTTTCCAGCGATCTTTCTCACCCTACGTGTTGCCAGTGAAAGAAAAATAATTGCCCACGAGAATATTTAAAAAGTACGTACAATAACGGAAACCTGATCTCTCGGCGGTAAATTTTCTTCCACTATTGCCGTCGGCCACGAAAATACTTAATCTTTCATTTCTGTGAGTCGAAGAGGTTAAATAAATGGATAATCCGTACTAAAACAGGTGGCGGGAGTTTTAACAATCGCGACATTTACAGACACCCATGTCGAAAATTCCACAGTAATCGTTCAAACTTTTGACAGTTATTAAGTTGATAAAAATCTTCATTTTATTCTTTCGCGCTGATTCCGTTTTCTATGGGATCAGTTTGAAGGCAAGTGCAATATTACAAAGTACCTACGCAAAAACCTAATGAACTAAAGCATTCGAATTTAATTCCGGGTAGGTACCCTATTTTTCATAGCAGCCTATCGGAATAGTATGAAAAAAATGCTTTGAAGGTTTAATAATATTTTAAATAAACGAATTTGTCGAAATAGAATTACGGTTTTTTTTTTAATGCGTAGGTGATTTTACACGTCGCCATTATAAATACCTACCCGATTAATATATCAATATTCATTTGAAATATACAAGGAGAAAATAATTCGGTGAACGAAAAAAATCATTAAAAATGCATTTATTGATTGAAAACGGTAATTTTTTGTCTGATTTTTTAAAAAATTTATATAGCGCTGTTTTTTTACTTTCCCCTTGAACTTAGCAGTTATCTCCAAAGCCCCATTTTGCAAGATGTGGCTCATATTTTTAAGGGAAAATATTACGCAAAACACATTTATTAAAATAAAAACACTAGGGGTGGGGTAGGGGTCAGGGAAGGAATAGGGGTAAGAGCAGGGGTAGGGGTAGGGGTAGGGGTAGGTTTAGCCGATATGGGTATCAAACTGAGCGTCTCCACGTACGCAACGAGATTTGGGCAATTAAAAATTTGGCAACAAATTCCTAGGCCCCATTTGTCGAGATAAAGCTAACATTGAAAGTTTTTTTCTTTTCATTTTCTTAAAATACTTAATAGTGGTAGTCGTAGGGTAGGAGTTGGGTAGATGTAGGGTAGGAGTTGGGTAGATGTAGGGTAGGAGTTGGGTAGATGTAGGGTAGGAGTTGGATAGATGTAGGGTAGGAGTTGGAGTAGGAGTTGGAGTAGGAGTTGGAGTAGGAGTTGGAGTAGGAGTTGGAGTAGGAGTTGGAGTAGGAGTTGGAGTAGGAGTTGGAGTAGGAGTTGGAGTAGGAGTTGGAGTAGGAGTTGGAGGAGGAGTTGGAGGAGGAGTTGGAGTAGGAGTTGGAGTAGGAGTTGGAGTAGGAGTTGGAGTAGGAGTTGGAGTAGGAGTTGGAGTAGGAGTTGGAGTAGGAGTTGGAGTAGGAGTTGGAGTAGGAGTTGGAGTAGGAGTTGGAGTAGGGGTAGGAGGTTGAGTATAAATATTTTTCCAAATATTCATTTTTAAAATTATTTCCAACACACACACTTCTTGCTTCATCCACATTACAACACATATTCTAAATACACAAACCAATTGCAGCCCTGCAATAGGCAAAACCTAGTGTGATATGAATGTTAAAATAATAAATAAATAATAAAGGGGGTTAACTATTTCATTTTTGGAAAGTCTGTATTTTTCTCTAGGGTCCTCCGGTTCTTAAGGATAAGACATTGTACATATCCTTAGGGTTAAAGTCTTTTTGCTTAACTGTTTTTTCGAGTCCATATCAATTGCAATACATTTTCGAAGGAGTTAATGATTTAATTATCATAATTTCATTAAAAATTATAAGTGAATCACACATAATTAACACATGTAGTTTATAATTACTTACTTTACATGTATAGTTTATTATAATTTTTAGAATATAAATATTTTTTATCTTACTTTTCGGGCTTTTGGCATTGGTACTTTACAATCATCGCAATTTCATCAATTCAGTTAAATTAATAGCATTATTATGCGACTACTACGTAAACATTGATATTTTTAAAGAATGTCATTCGCTGAATGACAACTGTCATCAGAGATAACCGGAACCGCAGTTAAACAAAATGTCTTTAAGCCGAATAATAAGGACAAAACGTGTTATCCTTAAAAATAACCGGAATCTGGCCCCAAGTCACGACGTTTTTTCCGAGGACATATTTCGGAACAAGTTCCAAACCAGGAAAATCTTCAGTCGTGTGTACTTGCCGGAAAATTTCGGGGAAAGTTCCAGATTGAATTCCGGGTTAAGTTATAGTGTGAATTAATTTTTTTTTTAATTATTAATTATTTATGCATCCACACTTTCAATACTTACTTTCCAAGTAACAACAGAATAAATTATAGAACACGTAATGTGTTAGATCGAACTCGAAACATTCTTTTTTTTTTGTTTGATGAAAGTGGCACACTGATTAATGCTTTATCGAAGCAATAAATCTCTGACCCTTTTCTTCTAGTAAATGGGTAGTGATAGGAATATTTTGGAACTAATCGCATTCCCCCGACACGTAAATATACTGCCATACGTCAAAATATATCGAACTGGGACAATGGATTTTAAAATCTTTTTTGACGGGTTCTGAAGCTGGCAGTGCACGGTTATTCTTTAGGTCTCTGTACACTAGATAATGTTATTATTAATTATTTCAATTTTTAATACATACAATCTCTGATTCTCGTATATTAATGTCTTGACTCATGTTTGTCTGTCCACACATGGCGAAGACGTAAGGTGCATGTTCCCAGTTTGACATATTTGACTTACGACAGTGTTGTTACGGGCATGGCATTTATCATTATCAATCATTTGGGTTACAATAATATATTTGCCTTTATTATATCAACACTCATATTTGATTTTTAATTGGTGATGAATTTATTTTTATTGTATTTTTCTCAATGAAAAACATGAAAGCACGGTATGAGTTTAACACTGTTTTACCACTGCATTTTGTCAAGAACTGATGATGAACATTTTTGTTTAATTTATATTAGTGCTGCATGTTTGGGATGAGTCTGATTATTTTTGATTTCCTTGTATTTTAAACATATATTTTGTTTGTTTTCTAGTCTTCACAATACGCCGAGCATTACAGTGCTGGAGGTAACGGCAAAACTTCGGCTTACCCACAAAGGTTTATAGTTTCATAAGACATAGATTTATATTAACCTTAAATGTTAAATTCGTTTAGAATTTTTTTTTATTCGTGCTCTAAATATGAAATTTAGTGGATAAAAATTGAAACAATGTTGTTTTGATTATTTGAAACAATTAACCATTAGAAAATTATATCGACTGTCACAATTCAAAAGAGTGTCTTACAAATCGTAGCATTTCAGGAATAGTAAATTTAAATTTAATTCATGTAAAAAAAAAAAAAAGTCATTTTCGGAAAATAAAAATTGTTTTCGCTTTCCTTAAAAGTAGCGTTTTGTTAATTACGCCCTTTCTACTTGGGACAGTCCACAAGTATCGAAAATACGCGAGTATACTATGAAGGTAGCCGCAATAACTTGGTAGCAAAATAAAAGCAGTCGCCGGATAAACGTTGAAATTTTTTTTTTTATCTTGTGTGTGTTTTTTTTCTCTAATAGTGTTAAGAAAAAATAATATTATTACTTAATTTGATGATATTAATAACTTTCTTAAATGTTTTTTTTTAATCAACCTTAAAACTACAATCAATTTAATCAAAATTAACGATTTTTGCCCAACTTAGTTTACCGAGAATCGTTCCTACTTTTTTCTTATTGCCGTTGAGATCAAACTTTGCAAAGATTCTCAACTAACTGTATGATAATTAAGCATTCTTGCTAATTGCCAATAAATTCATAATTTAAAAAAAGATGATGAATTTATAAACCTTTACGGATAAGCAAAATATTTTCGATATTAAATGCATAGAATATATCACTCTATTTTTTATAAATGCGAATAAAATGCGCTTTAACAAATTGTTTCGGAAAAATATCGAGATTTATTTTATACATAATTGACCTAAATATCTTCATGATTATAATAATTGTATTGTTACATTTTGAAACATAAACACGAGCTTTAAAAAATATCATATTCATATTCGAACCAAACTTAAAATGAAAAAATTTATAATAAAAATAAATATTTTGTGTTTTCACATCAGTGGCTAATAAAAAATAAAAAAAATGGAGAGGATGAAACTTTCAAATAAAAACAATCTTTCCTGTTTTATGTAAAATAATAAATATTTTTATCGGATCTCATTGTGAGTTTGGTTCTCAAGGTTATCAAATATAACATCGCGCTTGTTGGAAATAGAATAAATAAAATTAATATTATGAATTTTATCGGTCCCATAGATTGAGAATCAACGGAGCATATTAAATGAAACAAAGGATGAAAAGTACTTAATAATGTAATAACCCAGACTGAAATAGATATTTAATAAGTGTGTACCTGTATATATTAGTGAAAACTTGATAGTTAAAAAGTATTAATAATAAATTTTAATTAAAATTGTGAATTGTGTCTTATCGTTTAAAATTTATTTATTTTTGTTGCGTTTAATTTGAATGCTTAATTATCAAAGTACAAAACTTTTGTTTAGGTCTCAACTTAAGCAAGAAAATTATTAACTCAATTTAATGACACAATCGTGTAGATAAAACATCACAATCGATCTATTTTCAAAGTAATAAAAAGTGATCACAGTGAATTTAATAATAAATGTTATAATAATATCAATACCTAATTAATAAATTCAGTGAATTTGTAAATAAATTTATGCGCTCGTATAAAACAACGTAAAAGTGAAATTTAAAAATTAAACAGTGTATTGAAAATCGTTAGTAAAAATCTGTAATATCGTTAAGTTACGTATAATTTTGAGTGCATTGTTTTTTTGTTTGTTTTCAAACCGGCTCGTCATAAATTTCCTTGTTGAAATCTTAAAGTGCGAATATGATGCGGCGAATATAAATACTGGCTAATTGAAGTCATGGAAGCGATGGAAACTGTTTACCTGCATGTTGCGCCGATCGAGTGAGAGCTTGGTCCATCCTCTCGACCTCCTTGGACGATCTGCCTTGGCCCTGCATCCTGAACAAAGGTGAGTGCAATTCAATTTTTATTTTATTTGCGGCGATTTCACTCTGTCTTTGAATATATGCGTTGATTTTTGCTGTCATCAGTTTGATGAACGTAATACAATATGTATACATGTATGATTTTTTTCAGAACACCGTCAAATTGTATTACTCATAAATATGAATTGCTCTCTTTAGCGGCTTTCTGCACTAGCGACCAAATTTGTATAAAACGTATTGTGAAATGAAAGAATCAAGATATAAATTGCAAAAACTCTTAATTGCAACTATCGCACATACATTTTTCTATCTAATAATACATACATAACTTATATTTGTTAAACACATTAAAATAAACAGCTTATATGACTGAATTGGGTAAATATTGAGATTTTTATCAAAAATACATGCTGCCGACGGGACACGAACCCGCGACCTTTTGTTTACCGGACAAGTGCTCTACCACTGAGCTACGGCAGGTTATTCATTACCCGCCAAATTAGTCAACATGTACTAGTTATTCAGACTAAAATCATTGCTTATTACATTTTTTCTTTCTTTTCTTCCGGTAAACAAAAGGTCGCGGGTTCGTGTCCCGTCGGCAGCATGTATTTTTTCTCGGAAGATTATTCAATTTGTATGATTTTTCAGGTTAATAATTATTGCGTATAATAATTTGTTACCATATTTGTGCTATGCATAAAAAATCTTGTCTTATAAAAACATTAGTTTATCATTTAAAATAATTTAAATTTATTAATTCATAAGCATATTCCAATGCATATTTTTTTAATTAATTACATATACCTATATATGAACATTACTTGTTATTGATGCTGACATTTTGCCCATTTCACCAGATGTGAAACGCCCGTTGTGAGATAAAAAATTACAAGAGTGGTTGTTCAGCTATGGCATTCAATACATATTATATGACAATTAGATTACAATTTATCATCTATTTTTTACTTTTTTATTTAACCAATTTAAAGACATAAAAGATTGAAAATAATTTAGAAGCAGTTGAATTTCAGTTGACCAAAAATATGATATACAAGAACAAAATTATAGCAATGCAAACAAATGAGATTGAAGAAGAATACGCACATATAAAAAATATAAATGCATGTATACATGCAGTATATATATACATAAATACCTACAGTGTAAATAAATGTTCACATTATGAAATACTCGTGACTGACAGGATTATTGGAGGTGATCAATTACATTATGTTTAAATGAACTCTTGGTTTGCGTTTTCTTCTGTCACTGGGAACGGAATTAAGTAGCTTAATAGCGTTCTATTTAAAACTTCTTTGTCCATAGGAGGTTTTACAAACTGAGATATTAAAAGATTTTACATGATGAATGTAAGTAAGTCTAAAGTCATGGTGTTTGAAAGAGAGAGTACGAAAACAGTGTGCAATATAGTCGTGAATGACGAATACTGGGAGCAGGTCGATGAGTTTGTATATTTGGGAAGTATGTTTACGAGAGATGGAAAGACTGATAGGGATATTGAAAGAAGGGTGAATGCAGGAAACTCCATTAACGGAGGACTGAACGCGGTTGGCGCTAACAAAAATTTGTCCAAAGAAGCGAAGCTACCAGTCCACAATGGAGTACTGATACCAACCCTGATGTATGGCAGTGAGGCATAGAATTGGCAGAAGAAGGATGAAAGTAAACTGAATGCCGTAGAAATGAGATCTCTAAAACAAATGTGTGGTAAAACCATGTATGATTGTATGAAAAATATTTAAATTCGTAAAGAATGCAAGGATGATGTAAGCGTAATGAGTAAGTTTAAGAAAGGGACGCTTAGATGGTTTGGGCATTTGGGCATTGGGCATGGAACGAAGAAAGGTGTGTAAGAAGAATGTATGACGCGAATGTGAATGGAAGAAGAAGCCGGGGACGCGCGAGGAAGACGTGGCACGATCAAGTGAATCAAATACTTAAGTCGGGCCATGTCAGAACTCTAAATAATAGAAGATAATGTATGAGACGATGTATGAATGTGAATGAAGCAAGAAGTGTATGCCAAGATCGAGTTGTTAGGCGGTCCGTCCTCTCTGCCTACCCGTGCGGAGAAACGGCGTGATGATTAGTTAGTTAGTTAGTTAGTTAGTTAGTTACATGTGATTGTCTTAGGACTTGCTTGTTCTTTCTTCATATTATAGATATATACTTAGGCCGGAGTTCCTATACAGGTAGGGGAAGTTTCCCAAAACTGCTTACGTATTGAGCGACATGTTACGCATCCGTCTATACCCGTCAACATCTGGCACGAAACACATTGTGCCCGGTGCGCAGGCAACACGAAACATTGCGCGACACGTAGAAATGTCACGCAATGTTTCGTGGAATATTACGAAACAGTGCGCAACAGTGCGCGTCGCGTGGACTCTATGTTGCTCGTAATGTTTCGGCACATTAGTGTACTCGTATTAGGCTTTCCCACACGTATACTTCGAAGTGCGCGCCTGGAGCGGCGCCACGCGCAAAAAGATAAAGTCCGCTAACGTCAGGTAACGGTTTGCAGTCCATTGTGGAAATTTTCTGCACAAGGTTTGGAGCGGCGCTCGGCACACTTGCTCCGAAGAATGCGTGTAGAGCCCTCTAACGATGCTAGTTTAGCACGTTCCATTTAAAATAGCATTGCCAAATGAGAAGTCAGTTTTTTTCTAACACCTAAGACTCCTGACCAGTGGTGTATACCAAAAAGAACCGTGGTGTGGCGTTTTGTAAATGTTCTTATTATTTAGGGTAAACGCTATTTATCTTTACTTACTATAACTAGTTTTTTAGGGATTAGGTACACGGTATACACGGGTTTTACCACTACCTATCAATGTTTTTATTTTGCCATTTTCGCAATATGTGATATCGTTTTATATTACATTATAATATATACATAGCATACAATAGTACCTGTTCTGAAAGTAATTACAGCCTATTAGAGACTCCGCGCATTTCTTAAGGGTTAGCAGAAACCTGCAGGTTTTATGGTCGATCCTTGCTACCGCCATATCCCCACATATTATTTTATATCGCGCAATTAGGGACAGTAAAAAATGAAAATTGGACAGTATTTCTGCCACTATTTAATAACGGTTGGAACTTTAGCCAGTAGGATGTCATAAAATATAAACCGCTCACAAATTGCTCTACTCTGTTTGAAAATATAACTGCATGTTTTTAAATTATCTACTTGCAAAAATAAATTAATTGTAAGAAATAATTATATGTAGATTTAATTTAATATGTAGATTGTAGAGTCCATAACAGTTAAAACTGTTTACCTTTCGCGTTATAAATTATGACATCGTGAGCCGTTTTCAACGTTTTCAAAGTTTTCAACGTATTCTTTTTCATATAAATACCGTCCCAGAGTCCCAAATGCCCTTAGCCACTGTGTCAATGGCACCCAATAGGGTTTCATTGTGAGGCTGAAGGCAGTGGAAGGGCAAGGAGATGGGGAAGAGAAAAGTTTGAAGTATCGGGCTATTCCAATCTGGGGCCCTAGCACGTTTGATTGACAATACGCTATTGACTAAATCCGTCATCTATGTCTAATGTTTTAAAAAACCAATCATGTCTGATTACGTCCAAAAGGGATCGAAATGACAATCTAATCTCCTTCAATGAAAGCAATCTCCCCAACATGTGCTTGGTGTAACTTTAAGTGACGAGCTCAGGTATGGGGGCTCCTTCGAAGACCGAGTCAAGTTAGCCTCTCAGACGCTGGGTGTACTGTGTAGAGCCCGCAGATACTTTAATAGTACACTAGTACATAACTGCTGTATAAATCGCAAGTGCACCCCACTGTTGAATTTGGTAGCCACCTCTGGTCTGGAGCCCCAAAATATCTTTAAAAAGCCTTGACTCTGTTCGGAAGCGGGCGGTCCGTTTGATAGATGCCCCTGTCATTGGATTGCAATCTTTAGAGCGCAGGTGTCAGGTGAGAATGCTGTCCTTGTTCTACCGGTATTTCAATGGAAAATGCTCTGAGGAACTAACGTCAATGTCCCCTTCGGCACCAGTACATCGTCGGGAAATACGCCAAACGCGCGCGTAATAATCCTTAATTTTAAACGCTTGAAAACTACTGAAAATAATATACAGGCAAATTTAAAGAGATTCTTGCGCGTGTGGTGGAATACACCAGAGTGGGAGATACTCTCAGTATCGCCCTGGTGAAAGACCCAGTTCAGAATTGAAACGTTGCTTGAAATGGCTTTTAGCCTGAGCTTACTTCTGACACACGAACACGCCCAAATTTGCATAATCACAGTCGACCTCTGTTAATTCAAATGAGATGTAAAGTCTTATCGCTATCATGTTTGATTGGTGTTTCGCCTTTGAATTATTTTTGTAGAATCGCTTTAAGTTAATTGCCAACCGTTCCAATATAACCTTTAAGGTAACATTCACAATAAACTACAAATTAGTGCGAGGTATGAAAACCGCTTCCACCTGCCTAAAAGCTTTGAAGTGTATTTCAATTAAGCTTCCAGATGATGGAGGCATACGAAAATTGAGGAATAAACAATAATGAAGACTTAACAGGTTACAAACAGTCCACAAACTTACGCATTCCTTCCAAAAATAATGGATCAATTTATTATCAAACCTTCCATACCTCCTTATATTATGTTATAAACCTT
>JAHDVE020012134.1:0-57550 GCA_022606495.2 Halesus radiatus
AATTTCGTAATATAAGAAACGCTTTTCAAAATAATATTCTGTACATGAGACATATCGAAAGAACAACGGTTTTGTAACTTTTTTTAACCCGAAATTTTTATTTGTTGTTCACATTGTAATATTTGCTTTTATTCAAACAGCTGGAATTGGACAATGTATATATCTATAATAATAATAATTGGATATTTCGTGTAGCATCTTCTTGGTGAAAAATCACCTCAAAAAATTTGTATAAAAATAATTGAAAAAGCGCAGCTAATTTTTTTGCCGTTAATTATTGTTTTTCACTTAAAGTATAATTGTTAAAAACAATATAAAATAATGACAGGTGATAATACAAATATTAATTTATTTTTCCGACCATTTTTGTTAAAAATAACATTTAAATGTAATTGTAATGTTATTTTAATTGTCTTTTATGCTAGGTATGTGCAATTTAATGTTAATTTATTGTTTAAGATATAATTAATTTTGTGCTTCTCTACAACGACTATATTTTATGTAAAACTGGGTTTATTGTATAGTATTGTATAAAGCATTACGTGTAATTCTGTGTAATTTGTATGAAAATAGTGTTAATTATTGAATGTTGTGTTATTTGTAAGGAAAGATCATTTATTTTTACTGTATATAAGATATTGATAATAATATAACATATTTTAATATATTTTGACTTGTTTTTTCGAGGAACCCTTTTTTTAAATTTCAGTTAGAGAAGCAGAAAATATTTCAATGTTAAGGGCGGGAAGGGGAAGAAAGGTACAGTGAAAAGACAAGGGAACCATATCACCACCCTGCTGGCCAGTGTTGTGAGGCAGGTCAAGGTAGGGGTTGTAGGAAGGGATTTATTAATGCGGTTCTTAAAGAGTTCCGGATTACATGAAGAACGAAAAATAGATTCCGGTAGCTCGTTCCACATGTGAGCCGCTTTACACAAAAATGAGTCGGAGAATCGACCCGTTCTCATGAAGCCGACATCAACACCAGTGCAATGGGGATCAATGCTGCTAGTTTAAAAAAAACTGATTAAAAATTGAGGAGAATATTTTCCCTCAGAACCTATGTCATCTTTGAGGATGCTGTGTGGATGGTCATTTTGGGGAGAGGAAGGAGACAATATGAATCCTGGAGAGACCCATGTTGTAGGAGGGAGGAAACAATGAAGTCGGTAAATCGTTCCACAGCCGAGCTGTAGAACTCAGATTACAGTTTGGGGATTTTCATTTTTTGAAAGCTTATATATTTTCCTAACTACCCGGTATAGAATTTACAAGTAAATCATTTGTAGTGCTTCTGGCGTAAGCAGACCACAAAAAGGCGTTTAGGGCCATTTTTGAATGCTGATCGTTAATGTTTCAAACGAGAGTCCCAACTGCTGAAATATTGTGAGGGTGAAAGGTAATGGGGAGAAGATAGAGGAGGATAAGAGAAAGTTAAGAAAGTACCCGGCTATTCAAATCTGGTCACCAAACACTGCTAAAGCCACTTCAATCAACGTTTCGATTCTGAAGGATAATATTTCACCAGGGTGATACTGAGAGAATTACTTATCTGGAACGTCCCGCAAACATACTGCATATAACTTTTTTTTTGTGTGAAAGGCACTTTGCTTTTCATGTTTTTATTTTAATGTGATTACCACACAAGATTCTCAACTATTCCCAACCGTCTGGAGCCAGTGAGACCATGAGCTCCCCAATAGGGGATATGTTTTTAGTATAGGGTATCAAGGAGTGAAGTAGACGGGGAAGAATGAAGGTGGGAAAGTACCTGGCTATTCGAATCTGGTCATCAAATACGGCTAAATCCATTTCAAGCAACCGTTCTATTATGAATGGTGGTCTTTCACCGGGGCGATACTGATAGTGTCTACCACTCAGTGTCTAACATAATAATATTATTTTAACATAATTACGTAAACTTAATTAATTTTTTTTACTGAACTTAAAAAAAACTTGACCATATATAAAACCATGTACAATTTGACCTTAGAACGGGGTACCCAACTAAGGTCAATTTTTTTTTCGAATTTTATGAAATAAATAAATAAAAATTAATTAAAAAAATAAATAATTAAATAAATGAATAAGTAAATAAATCATTAAATGAATAAATAAATAAATAACTAAATAAGTATTGAAATAAATTTATTTGCGCACAGATATACAAAATATTAAATATATACAAAATATTTTATGTATATATTTAATATATATATATATACCTACTCACTCATTAAAGTTTCAGTGATAAAATAATTCACGTATAAATAATATAATCTAATGAATTCGCAATATTATCGCATAAAAGCATCTCCATTCAAGTAATAAGTTCATTGAGCAATATGTTTCCATTGATGTCTAAGAATGTTTTTATTTGGAAATAAAATCAAATGTAGATAATCATGTTATAGGTATAGAGTAATAATATCTTCTGCCTCTTGTTGATTGAACACTTGTGTCTGATAAAATACTAGGTATGTACAAAACATACGCCCAACCTTCGAACTTATCTATATGTACATAAGATTTTGCAAATTTAAAAGTATAAATAAATAAGGTTATTACAAAAAAGTTTTTTTTTTCAACAAGTTATTTTACATATTTTTGTGTGTGTTTTTTTACATAATATTTAATTCTACTAATTGAAAAAAGGTCACTCTCAGATATAATTTCAGAGACCGGAGTGCTGCTTGTTTTCAGCCATGTCTCTAGAAAACGGATAAAGTTCTACATATTGCATAAAAAACAATTTCTTTAAAAAATCTTATAATTACACAAATTACGAAATCACTAAACACAAGTATCCATTTCATTATTTATCAATTATGATTTTGTGCAGTCAGCAACCATTCGCTGCAAAACTTCTTGAAGCACTGCAGTGATGTGGATGTTCGAGTAGAAGGTATTTCATTGCTAAGTTTTGTTGAGAAATAGCTGTAAGTACCCTCAAATACAGCGGTTCGAAGTCTGGGGAGAACAAGTAAGTTGTCTCTTTGGCGTTTATTGTGCGCATGTGAGTCACGGGACCACTGTTTTTCAAACATTGACATAATAATTCACGCGTTTTAACTGACAACATTGTAAAATAAGTGGTAAGTAAACAACTTCAGTAATATATACATTTTTTTAACAATATCTTTTTTAAACGCAAGAACGAGTCATAGAAGCGACCCGCTCTCATGTAACAATTATCAACCACGTGCAAATGTTGAGCGCGCGTTTGGCGTGTTTCTCAACTGTGCACCGGTGCCGAAGACATCAATAACGCTAGTGCCTCAGAGCATCTTCCATTAAAATCCCGGCAGAACAAGGACAACATTTCTATCTGACATCTCTGCCCCAAAGATTGCAATCCGTTTGTTAAGATAGGCAAATCTATCAAACGGACCGCCCGTTTCTGCACAGATTCAAGGTTTTTTTAGATATTTTGGGGCTTCCGATCAGAGGTGGCTGCCAAATCTACAGTGGGACGCACTTGCGATTTATACAGGGTCAGCAATTGGATACTATTAAAGTATCTGCGCGCTCTGTAAAATACGCCCAGCTCTGGAGGCTAACTTTAATGGAGCCCCCATACCTGAGCTGGTCAATTAAGGTTACATCAAGCATATCAACGAGGGATTGTTGGGAAGATTGTCTAGAATTTAGGTACAAGCGAGTGTTTGTAATGCTCAGTCGTGGTGTTGTTACACTTAAACAGGATTTTGGAACGAGTTACTCTCGTAGGTGTATGAAATTGAATGAGGTTAATTAAATCAGGACTGTCTATACTGCCATTTACAATTTTGAACATAAATATCAAGTAGGAAATACTTATTCGATTCGAGAGATTTAGTAAATTTAGTTCTTTAATCAAGTAATTATAGATAATGCTTTCAATGGGAATAACAAATTTATAATTAATGTGTCTTGGCGATTTATGTCGAATTTTTACGATTTAATCTGAATGTATTTTAAAATGGGGGACCAGATCGAGGAATTGTATTAAATGAGATAACTTTGGCGTATGTGGAATAAAAACACGTAAGTTCGTATTATATCTTGGATATTTTTAGGTGAGAAAGAAAAGGAATTGTGGAATACCAAACTTATTTCCAAATCAATTTTCAATTTCTTTTTAACCCTGTTTTCTATTTTTTTTTAAATTAACCAGAGACTAACAATACTAAGTTAATATTGGATATCGAACTATCAGTGTTGACTCCAAAATATCAATTCGCGTCGCTTCTCGTGCATAGTGCAAAATGCATGCATATCGCAGTATTGCTGGCACCCACGCACATTAAACACAGATGTTTCGCGAAATAATTAACAACCAATAAACATTATACCTCGTTTGTCAATACTAGCCTGGCCTTAATTATCTATTAAAATTAAATAACAATAAAAAAATGTATCTTTCACTTCATTTTAATGGAAAATTGCATAATTACTTAAAAAATAATTAAATATTTTTACCTATTCAAACGATTGGTAATCACTTTGTGTTGTCATTATTAATTAATTAAAAACATGCTTTTTTACCACTTTATAAACAAACAAACGCACAAATCATATTTTTTAAATTAATTAATTAAATATGTTTACACCTGTTTAAATAATTCGCTTTGTGATATATCTCAATTTTTTTTTTATTAAGTTATGTAATTGTGAATTCTTGATTGTCGTTTCGGTGGCATTTGACAGTGAAAGTAACGCCTTGTAACTACTATTACTATCTCTAAACAAAGAAACGTTTATTTGAAAAAAATATTTCATTTAATATATTTGTTTTTTTAAAATATACATAAATAATAAAGTTCTTAACTAGGTACCTATTTGTATTTTCCATTTTTAAAATATTCTACTCAAACAAACCTTCTTCTTTTGAATATGTAATCTGTGGCTAACCAGAGTGGTATATGTAGGGGCTAATCTCAATACGACATGGTGGGTTCAATGTTTTTCATACTTGTTTTAAAACGTTATAGCAACAGTTTTACATATTGGATTTCATTCAAACTACTTTATAAACCTTCCCGGCATTAATAAGAAGAAAAAAAGCTTTTTTTATATATAGAGTTGTAGAAATAATTAATAATTTTTAAATAGCGTTTTAAACAAAACATTTTCCTACTAATGATTATTTGTCCATAATTGTCATTATTTCTTAGTATACTGTGTATCCTGGTGAGGGAAGCTTAGCTTTTAATACACGTTAAAATGTATATTTCAAACAGTGGTGCCCAAAAAATATTTTTTTATTCATTTTATTTTAAAAGCATTCATTATTACATTTTTTTTTAACTAACACCACAAAGTAATTATGCATTTATTAAAGAAGCAATTAATTACTTATTAAGAAAATACGTATTCCAGGTTAACTCTGTGAGTGAAAATTTAATTAAATATATTAAAACTATAACATACTAATGTAAGACATTAAGAACATAATTTATGCCTACACAATAAAAAAATATATTATAGCAATTATATCAGAATTTAATATTAATATTTTCTTAATTTTTTTTTTTTTTTTTTAAATTTTTGTTTTTGCAAAAAAAATCACTTCAAGGGCGCTACACAAATATTTTTATTTACATATTTTTTCCAAGGCTTTCTCCCACTACTAACTATAGATAAACTATCATAATTAATTACTTAAGGCGATGCAATGTGAATTAATACAAAATCACGTATTTTTTGTTTGACAATTTGATGGTCTAGAAATATCATAGATAATTTAATTAAATACTGCAAGTAGAACACACCTTAGCCTTTTTTTGGTGAGTCTTTATAAAAGCCTAAAAAAATAAAGTCTCAGATCTAAAAAAAATATTTATGGTGCAAAATCTCCTACCTACGAACCTTTTTTCCGATGTTGTCATATTTTTCATTGTGGCAAGTTAAGTTTTTTAGAATATGATCGAAAAAAATTTAATATTTATGCAATAAAATCGTACAAAATACGCTGTGATTTTTTTTGCGTATATCAAAACATGCGGTCGGTGTTATGTGTGAATTTCAACCTTATCGCAACCTGCATAAGGAGCGCGTGATTTCGTTCGAATTTTAGAAAGTCAATCCCCTTAAGGCTAACAGATCGCATCAACCAGCTCATGGATTAAGAGCATACAAATATTAAGTACAATGGCTGGATGGCGTCGTGGGTTCAATTTCTCGGATGACTAAGTACTCCATTACAACACAAGTAAAATCTTCCCCTTATGTGATGGTATTAGGTAGATTTTCAAATATTGTCAGGTTATTCGTAACCAGGGAATATTTGTTTTTCTTAAAAAATATATATATATATCATGTACATCTAAAGCAGATCGAAATCATAAGCTAGTCTCCTTTAATGAATGCAATCTTCCCAACAAGTCCTTGCTGATATGCTCGGTGTAACCTTAAGAGACCACCTCAGGTATGGGGGCTCCATCGAAGCCAGAGTAAAGTTAGCCTCTCAGAAGCTGGGCGTATTGTACAGAGCCCGCAGATACTTTAATAGTACACAACTGCTGACGCTGTACAAATCACAAGTGCACCCCACTGTATAATTTAGCAGCCACCTCTGATCGGGAGCCCCAAAATATCTGAAAAAAACCCTGTGCAGAAACGAGCGGTCACTTTGAAAGATTCCCCTGTTTTAACAATCTTTAGAGCACAGGCGACAGATGGGAATGCTGTCCTTGTTCTGCCGGTATTTCAATGGAAGATACTCTGAGGAACTAGCGTAATTGATCCCTTCGGCATCGGTGCATAGTCGGGAAACACGCCAAACGCGCTCCCAACATTTTCACATGGTTGACATTTGTCACCTGTTCAACAGCTCGGCTGTGGAGCGATCTGCCGACCTCTTTTTTTCCTCTCTCGTACAACATGGGTCTCTTGAAGACCCAGGTTCACTCCTTCCTATATGTAAAAAAAAACAGGCAGTACTTACCTGGCAAGCACTTCCGTTAAACACAATTTATTAGGTACTAATGTAGATACAGTTTTGCACGCATAGAACACAATACCGGAAACACTGCCCATTGCATGTTATTTGTGGTGCTATTTTTTTCTTATTATTAATGTTATTTTTTATTCGTTTAGGTAAAGGAAATACTGATTTTATAATGGGTGGTAGAGTGATTTGATTAGAATGTATCTTCAAAATGTGATTCGTCGCACAATAAGAAACTTATTGAGATAAGAAAGCCAATAGGAAAAGCCACTACTGCCCAGACACCACCCAAGATTCACTGAAAGAAAAAAATCTAAGAATTTCAAATAAGTATGGAGGTCGAACACTTGAATATATGGTACCAGTGATCTTTAATATAATTTAATGAAAGCTTTACATTGGAGGAAAGTGAGAAGATTTCTTTTGAAATGATACAAACATTTAATCATTGAAGAAGCTTGGCTGCTATCCTTTATAAAAAATAAATTGAATATTTCTTTCCAGACTTGTAAAATAAGTCAATTGAGGTCTAATATAAATAAAAATCGGGTAGGCATATCCGAGACTCTATTCCGATTGCAATTGTATTCGGGTAGAACTTTTCGATCATCATAAGGATAGCACCCAATAATATGGGATTTAAAAATGGAGGATAATATTAACAAGTCTTGAACTTGAAGTACGATATTGGTGTAGATGGCGTAAATTGAACTGGTCTCATTAGCTAATTTGGTTAAGCGGTTACCCCGACTAGGTAGAGGTCCTGGGTTCGAGTCCCAGATGCGACTGAAATCTTTTTATTTTCTGTTTCGCGGTTCATTTGGGATGTGTTAATATTATCTTATTAAATGATTAAATATTACAATGAGGTTTACAAACTTCAATACGTTATAAAAAATAAATTGATAAAAAAATTCATTATTCTATAATATCAATTATAAACAAGGGGAACTTGTACCCGCTAAGCCACCGCAAGCAGCTTGTCAGCAGGAGTTTAGTTTAACAATATTATATAATACAACAATAAATAACAATCATCATACAAATGTAACGCAATAATAGAACAATATAGGTGCATGAATGTTGTGATCAATGTACATAAGTTATTGAAAAAATATTTTTTTTTAAATGAAAACAGTATATCAATTTTGTTATAGAGATACTAGACTCCAATTACATAATATCGATTTAAATAATATTATAAAAATATCAGCAAGTATTAAACAAAGCGAGAAATAAATAATAAAAACAATAGTACAGTTTTGTTACAGTGAGGAGAGACGTAATATAATAGTAGCACTTAAATAATTTTAAAGATTCCCGCAGCTATGAAGGAGGTATTCAATCAAGGATACCATCATATTTGTTCAATAGATAATGTAAGAAAGAGCAAATACAGCAGACGTATTATGGATAGTAAATGAACAATCCATGCATCTTTGAATTTATAAGTTACCAACCTAAATATTTATCTATACGTACTTAATAATAATTAAGTTGAATTATGTGATTTTTAATTTTTTTTTTTAATTTATTAATTCATTTTTTGATACATACATTCACACAAACAAGGTACAATGATTATAAACATTTTTTTTGTAACATTAAATTATAAATACATCTGAACGACCTATGTGTAATGTATATAAAACAAAAAATCCCACATAGGCAAGGCCAGTGCGTGGGTATACCTGGTAACAGTTAGTTGCAGTATATTAGTTTATTTGTATTCATACATGGATGTTGAAGGTAAGTTAAATAAAATATTTTAAGTTAAATAAGAAAACAAATCGAAAAACTAAGAAGGAAAAATGGGGAAAATATACAGTTATAGCAGGAAAAGGTCGGTATCTTTGGTTTTAAACCAGTTTTTTTTATTTCATTTTTGTATGTGTTTAAAGATGATATGTTTGGACACTTACATTCTGTAGATAGAAAATTAAAAAAATTAGGAACAATAAAAAAAGCATGTCTCTGCGCAAGCCTAGTTTTACACAAAGGTACTTCAAGTACGTTATTTATCCTGTGGCTAGAGCGATTTTCGTTTTTTGGGAATAGTTTTTGTCTTGAAAATACATATTTTAGGCACTGTAGAAAATAAATTTTTCTTATATCTAACAGTTCAGCCTCATAATTAATGTAATAATTAATAATAATTAATGAAATAATTAAGTTAAATGTAAGTATCAATTTTTAAATTTAAAGAATATCTATATATTAACAAACAAACAAAAAAATGTATGAATTTATACAAGTATACAATTTTTTGGGATAAATTGATTCTCTTGCACTATGCTCGTAATTATTTTTGTATGATTAAAAATATTTAACTAGCTAACTAACTAACCATCACGCTGTTTCCCATCGGGGGCGGGCAGAGAGGTCTGACCGCCAAACTACTCGATATTGGCATATACTTCTTGCTTCATTCACATTCATACAACGTCTTATATATTTTCTTCTGTTATTCCGACTTCTGACATGGCGCGACTCAAGTATTTGATTCACTCGGACGTCCCCGGATTATTCTTCCATTCACATTCGCGTCATAAATTCTCTTTACACTCCTTTCTTCAACAATCTAAGCCTCCCTTTCCTAATCTTGGTCATTACGTTTACATCATCCTCGCATTATTTACGAATCTCAACATTTTTCACACGATCATGCATGGTTTCACCTGGAGATCTCATTTCTACAGCATTTTTTTTTCATTTCTTAGTTTCTTATTGGTCATGAAGGGACGAAACATTTAAAGTTACTGTCTCTAAATTTACATGTTCTTTATACAAATCGAACGGCGTCTTTGCGCCTCACACTTTTCACCGTTTGATGGTAGTTTTAAATAATACCTGACCGTTATTGTCAATTGCGTCTTGTGATCTCTGTAGGGAAAAATCTGTTTATAAAAACCCTACTAAATTGCATGTTTGCGTCATCACCGGCAGTCCGAGCAGCATCAGCATCAGCACCTTGGCATAAATACATACGTGTCTGTTTGTGTTATGTGAGGAGGGGGGAGGGTATCGGCTATGGCCTTTTTGTTGGAGTTCCTCCGCATTCGCCTTTAGAAATAAGGAAAACCATAGAAAACCTTATTCGGGAGGAAGCGCCCGATGTTCCCAAGAACGAGTTCGGACTTCAGTGATCTCGGTCTTGAGATCCTGCGTTTTGTAATGTGTGTGTGTATGTCTGTTTTTGTGTAGATATATAAGTGTATGGGAGATTATGAATAGACATACTTATATAAATATGAAGCTAAATAAAAATAAATAATTGTCTATACACGTACATATATGTATATATTAATATTGTATTCATTTCTACAGCATTCACATCCTTCCTTTGCCATACATCAGGGTTGCTATCAGCAGTTCGTTGTGAGCTCCTAGTTTTTTTTATATTTAAAAAAAACGTGTAAAGCTTCAAATATTTCATATTAATCCAATAAAATCAAATGCAATTAGGTTATGTAGTAATACGAGGAAGGTACTCTAAGGTATATTGAATTTAAGGATATGAAAATCTAAAAACTTAATTTAACAATTTTTGTATTCAGACAATTTGTTCATAGAATAATGATACTCACTAACACTATGATGAAATATACCTATCTGTAACTGTGTTAGTGTTTATAATTGAACTTTTTTTTATTTTTCCAATTAGGAACCCGAATATAAATTTGGTTAATAGTTTCGTTTTGAATAAGGGAGTTTCAGCGACTTCTATTTCAACGTCAAGGTTTGGGTCCCGTATTTCCAGTGAACGTTGACGTTGTTTTAAGAATTCTAGTCAGTTCTTATGTTAATTCCTTAAGTTAAGCTTTGCTGGACTTAATGCAATTATTGATTGAATTACAATACTTTGTTTGATACTAAGTGGGAGTTTGTTGTATAATTTTACAGCTAAAAATTCAGAGCTTCTTTATCCAACAGCAGTATTACACTTAGGTACATTTAGCTTGTCTAGTTGCTTAGCTCTGGTATTATGATTACGAGGAGTGATAGCCGTTTTGTCCTTTTTGAGATGATGAATCACAATATTTTTGGCAAAGATATTTTAGATATTTTCCTGTTGTTTAAATACATTTTTTTGTTTTTATGTTTTCTTATACGTATTCGCCTTTAAAACTTTGTAAAACCTAATATTATGTAGCAATTGTTAACAGTCCCATAATGAGTTGAATTGATAACTCATGGGAGTACAACATCGTTGTATGTCTTGTTTAAAATAAATTGAATCAATGTATTGAAAATAAAAAATGGAAATAAAAAATGACCCCTGCATACCATCCGGAATAAACAATTATTATTATTAATTAAAGCAAACATTTTAAATATTTTTTCATAATTTTAAACCATAAACGAAAAAACCCGCCCCAGTACATATGTGCATGCAGTTTCCCATTATTCCCCTCATCCCGGGTGCAGCGAGCACGGTTTTTAGGTCGCGAACTGTCGACCGCCACCGCCACATGCAGCGCGCCGGTGACACATTTGGCCCGAGCCCTTGGCCCAGAGCCAGACACGAAAAAGAACACATTTTTATGGCCCACACTGTAGTGTAAAGGAATAATATATTATAACTGATACGTCCTATATAAAATGACCAAAAATAGAGTATAATTTCTTCAAACGATTGGTATTCACTTTGTGGCGTCATTATTAGTTAAATAATTAGATCTCTGAGACGAATGTGTGGTAAAACCATGTATGATCGTGTGAAAAATATTGAAATTCGTAAAGAATGCAAGGCTGATATAAGCGTAATGAGTAAGATTAAGAAAGGGACGCTTAGATGGTTTGGGCATGTGGAGCGAATGAACGAAGAAAGGAGTGTAAGAAGAATGTATGACGCGAATGTGAATGGAAGAAGAAGCCGGGGACGTCCGAGGAAGACATGGCACGATCAAGTGAATCAAATACTTGAGTCGGGCCATGTCAGAAGTCGGAATAATAGAAGAGAATGTATGAGACGATGTATGAATGTGAATGAAGCAAGAAGTGTATGACAAAATCGAGTTGTTTGGCGGTCCGTCCTCTCTGCCTACCCCTGCGGGGAAACGGCGTGATGGTTAGTTAGTTAGTTAGTTAGTTAATTAAAAAATATACTTTGTTTAGACCACTTCATAAATATACGTAAATATCTACATGTTTCGAAAGCGATGCTTCCACTATCAGGGATAATATAATTGAGTATTCATATAAAGTAGATATGAATAATAATTTAAAACAAAAAAGAAAAAAATACTTAAATAATACACCTTTCTTTTAAATAAAACAGCATTCAGTTTGGATGGGTATTTTAGCCTCAAATCCAAAATTAAGTTATGTATGAAACAGGCAGCGCAGCCGTTCCTCTTTGTAGGCGATATGAGTACCGCCGCCCCGGGAACCAATGATTTGATAATCAACATCTCTTCCATAGATCACCCCAAGTGGTTCGCTAAGGTAGGTGACTTAGCAGGGGTTCCCGGGTTCAGGGGGTGAGGATTGAGGGAGACCTCTTGACCTCTACAGCTGGACTCTCTCAAACCATCGCCTTACACCGCAGCGGGAGTTATGGGAGTTATTAATACGTCCGTCACTCCTGGACACACTGTCCTCCAGATTACTAACCATCACTAATAGCTTTTTCGTTCCAAAACATAATTTCGTTACACAAAAATACGCTTTACGCATCAACCCCATAGATGACATAGGCCCTGAGGGAAATTTTTTTCAGAGCTTTATGTGTTGAGTTAATGTTAAAAAAAACTCTCCTGCATAACTAGCTTTTATGTGCAAGTTCCGCTAAAAAATATAGGTGTATACGTAGTGTAATATTTATGCCAGTTTTGATGTTATTAGAATTATTATTAATTAATTTTTTTTTTTTTTGGAGACCAACAGTGTACATAAAAATGATGTATAATCAATAAGTCGTAAATTTGACCATTTTCAGGTTTCCACTAGTGAGTGATCTAGTGATTTTTGAAGAAATCACAATAAAATTAAAACATACATACAAAATAAAAACGAATTATAAATTCAAAAGTTACGTGTAATTTGTTAAGGGATTTGGAAGGAATTCTGGTAAAGGGGGGGGGGTTGATGTAGTTAAAATATATGTTTGTGATTTTATATTAGTAAAATGACAAGAAAAATAGTTTATATATTGTATATATATAAAGAAGAAAGTTAATAGAGTGGTGGTAGTATGAGGTGAGTAGGTATCTGAAGTTACAAAGGCTCGATAGATCGCCGGTGTGACTTTATGGAGTGTGGCGCACAGTTAAAGATATTAAATTGTGAGTAGTGCGTGTTAAAAATATGTGATGCCCGATAGATGAAAGAGTTTTGCTTAGGAATTAGTGTTGCATCGAGGAATACTAAGAATTTGGTCCAATCTGATTAGTCTATTGGGAACTTCGTTGTAGAAGTTCCGAACATTCCGCGTTTACTTTTGATTTTTTAACGACTTTTCTAGTCGAAAAGTTAAGATCCTTAGCTCTGGACCAGACCCAGAGGTCAAGGATGCGAGACTCAGCAGTTCCCATATATTTAAAATGAAATATATAAAGATACAGGTTCGTTTATAAGTATTTTGAAAAAAGTACAATAGATAATATTATTATAGTAATTAAATTTTAAAGAAAAATAATTTATTTATTTTTATGGTTTTCACCCATTAAGGGCGATTTCGACCGTTAGATTTTTATTAGTTAAGATTGTTCTTAAAATCAGTTACTTTTTAACAGGAACTTTTGAAACAAATAAGTTACAATGTAAATTTAAGTGTTTTAATCATTAAATTTTAATGCCATTTATATATATATATATATTTTGCTAATAAATAGTTAATTTGGGGGGAGTTGAGACTTAGAAGGCAGGGAATACTGGTAGGGAGATCAATTTTAAGTTTTACCAATTCATGCATAAAGTTTGGAAATTAGTCATTGATAGGACACTCAGAGAAATTATTAAATTAAATTATCCAGAGTATCATCTGACCCACAATCGCAGTAAGGTGAGATGACTATGTGGAATATGGTGAGATGACTAAGACAAGGAGTGGAAGATACTTTCAGTATCGCCCTGGTGAAAGACCACCATTCAGAATTGAAACGTTGCTTGAAATGACTTTTAGCCGTGTTTGGTAACCAGATCTGAATAGCCAGGTATTTCCCCTTTTCCCCACCTTCCTCTTCCCCTTCTCCTTCCCCTCCCCAATGCCTTCAGCCTCACAACATTCCCCAATTGGGAATGCCATAGTCTCACTGGCTCCAGACGGTTGGGAGCAGTTTGGGACTCTTGTGCGGTATTCATATAAAAAAAGAAGTGTGACCTAATCTCATTCGAGTTATGGAGTAAATAAAAAAGCTGAAATTAAAAAAAAAAAAAAACTGTTTTTAAACTTAACTTGGGTAGCTGAAAGATAACAAGGAAATATTATTTTATGTATTATTTATTATTGTCGTATTATATATATATATATATTTTTTTTTGTATAATTATTTTTGAGTAAGATTCTTGAGAAATATTTATGTTTTAAGTTTGTTACATATATTTTTTACAAAAAAAAAATAGTTTATCGGGACTTTTTGGATTATATTATTTCTTTTGTAAAATTAAAATAAAAAATATATTTAACAAATGATATTCATCGCGATGGTATTCTACCAAAGAAATAACAGTTGCAAAAATTTACATTGTAAAAAGATGCACTCACTATAGTATATAAAAGTGTACGCATTATTAGCGGCCTCAGTAGTAGCTACTGACGATAATATGTAAAATGGTAAAAATTTAACTGGAGAAGGAAAATCTTTAACATGTCATATATGATATCTGACCATGACCACCTCACCGGACAAATCTTCGTATGAATTCTCCAATTCCCCGTATTTGTGCGCAATATAACGCACAATTTCACAGTTTCGACATTCTTCACAATACCCTTTCAAAATATCGAACCGCAGTAATACGTACGACCACAAATTTTGATGCACGCGTATAAAATGTATCGAGAGCATCTCCTATCCCGATCCAATCTTCCTCTTCCTCTCCTCCCTTCCTTCTTATTTTGTTTTTTGTAATAAAACATATTTACTTAACCACTTTTAGCATAAGAAACTTTGTTGGCTTACCTTTTGTAAAATTTCCTTTTATATAAATAAATCCGTATTAAAAGCCGTTTGTTTCTTACAAATAAATAAATAATAAATATTATTAAAAAGACAGAATTTTCAAAAATTTCACTGAAACGGGTTATTTCTATTTTTGCAACTGTTAATACATGGCGGAATTACATTGTAATGATCAATATCAATATTTGGTACCCCTGATACCCAAAATTCTATATAACCCATAGCTTTAGAATTAAATATACCAGTCTGAAGATGGCCGTCAAAGGCTAAAACCGATCACGGTCTTAAATAAAAAAAGTGGAATAGTATTTAAAAAAATTGTCTTTTATTTAATCATTTTAAATTATATAATAACTACAATTATACTGTACGGGACAAGATCTGTAAACTCTTGCGCACGTTTTAGAAGAAGAAGATCAGGCTGGCCACTTCGACGCTTCAGAGCAGGGTAGGAAGGAAGGGGGGAAATGCCTTGAAAAAGGCAAACGATTTCTTGCAAGGAGGTGGTGAGGGCGAAGAGAAAGTCACGGTCGGTTTTCAGGCCGGGTGAAGATGCAGGCGAAGTAGGTAGAAGGCGTGTTGAATCCGTGAGAATACTCTGGTTTTTAGAATTGTACGCATCGTTCAAGTACTTCGGTGCGATACCGTGCGGCGAATCGGGCAGTTTGAACTCGTGAATATTTCGCGAGCTGCCGTAGACTCTGTCAATCTTGGATCGACTTGATCAAAAAATTAGGATGTCAATCACGACCTTCTGCTTGAATTGAGCCTATTGCAATCTTCACCTATTTTTTATTAAAGCAACCAAAATTATTACAAAGTATGTCATGGGGGTCAAAGTAGGACAGGTAATACTTTGCCGTCAATTTACAAAAAAATGCATTGTACAAACATAAAATAAGTAAGTCTACTCGATTACGCGGGCGCTAATGAACAGATCAGAAAATATCGTTTATTTAGATCAGTCACCGCGGCCGCAGGAATCGCTTACAAAGACAGACAATTTTGGTAGAACAATAATTTTGAAAGGTTTTTTGTGGATCAGAGGGGCTCGACCAATGAGAGCCCGCTCTGTTTTCGGGACCGTCGCCGGGAGCGACCGTAGAGGTGGCGGGGGTCGGAGAAATGTCCCGTTAGCACCCAGTAGCGTCTCGGCACGAAAACGAGGTTCAGTGGCGTAGAAAAAGAAAACGATGACGTGCACTCTCATCATCACTTCTTCGAAAACCCCGGAACTACGCTTGTCGAAAGCCAATATGTACTGAAATGGGGCGTTTGCACAAATCCTCTTTTTGTGCAAACATAACAAGATAGGGATGCGTATCTAGTCGCTTCTATCAGGTTAAAATTAAAGTCGGGCGTTGCACAATTAATTATTTGTGCAGACAAACAAACAAGACAGAGACGCGTATCTAGTCGCTTCTCTCTCTCTCTCTCGTTTGTGATCAGGTCGTCTGTATGAGCCTGACCAGTACTACATGCCAGCTCGATCGAGAACGTATCGAGTCGTCTCTTGTTCGAAACTGCACGAACTCAGTAGTTGATTTCGTATCTAGTCGTACCACCTACTGAGTTATGTACTGGTTGATGTTATGCAAATGGAGGGTATTACAAACTTTGATAGTCACGTCTGGTATATATACATTAAATTAAATTAATTTTGCTTTAAACCACTAACTTATTTTTAAATCACCACCAACCGGTTTCGCTTATATCGAGCTTCGTTCGGTAAAAATGAAAATTAAACAAAAATACGTAGAGTGAGCATATATACTGGTGAGATATAGAAAATAAGCGTAACCGATTGGTAAAGATTTTAATATAAATTATTAGTTTAAAACTAAGTTTTTATTTGAATTCATAAATGCGTCAAAGCGCAAAGTAATTGCTTTCTGCGAAAACGTACAACTCAATTTTAAAAACGGTTTATTTATAAAAAATAATTCTGCTAGGTAATTTTTATTACGCGTGACAGCTGTTTTGCCTTTTGAAAGCACCCTCAAACTGTGGCGAAGCCACTTATACACAATCTATTTATATTATTTATAAAAAGAATCATTTTATTATTTTCATTATTTCATATTATGCTTCAACACAGGTTGATAATGCCTTCGAAAGGCGACACAGCTGTTACGTGTTATATTGATATTAATTACCTAGCAGAACTTTTTTATAAATAAACCGTTTTTTTTTAAAATTGAATAAGAATAATTCTTATCACATTTTATTTATCTTAAAATTTTATTGGAGTTGTATAAATTAAACTTGAACACTTTAAATTCAATATTTTCTATTTATTTTAACGATTTATTGAAGCTTATAACGTCATTGTAATATTTAATCATCGGAGAAGATAATATTAACACAGCTTAAATGAAACACCAAAAAGACCGCGAACGATTAAAAGGTATCAGTCGCATCTGAGAATCGAACCCAGGACCTCTGTCTTACCGGAACAACCGCTCTACCGACTGAATATGTAAAATTGTTGCTATAACGTTTTAAAATTACATTATTTCCATCGTGAGTGCGTAGGTACGTTCCGAGGTGAACTTTTCACGCATTCCATGATATTATGTGTTAGTTCATGATATAACATCAAGATTTAGGTTAAATAACGTTAGGTCTTGTTCTGTGCGGTTAGGCTAGGTTAGGTTAGGTTTTTTTTTATTTTATATGAATACCCCACAAGGGTCCCTACTGCTCCCAACCGTCTGAAGCCTGTGAGACTATAGCATCCCCAATTGGGGAATGTTGTGAGGCTGAAGGTATTGGGGAGGGGAAGGAGAAAGAGAAGAGGAAGGTGAGGAAATACCTGGCTTTTCAGATCTGGTCACCAAACACGGCTAAAAGCTATTTCAAGCAAACGTTTCAATTCTGAATGGTGGTCTTTCACCAGGGTGATACTAAGAGTATCTTCCACTCTGGAACGTGCGCAAATATACTACATATTATTTTTAAATGAATTAATTCTGAAACAGCACAAATTCATTAAATAAAATTTACATGCACACGCCGTGATTTGAACCAGCGACATTCGGATTCGTAGTCGAGAGCCTTACCCCTCGACCATGGAGGCCGTCATATCTTATCATTTTCCTTAGGCTTAAATGAAGACTTCTTACCCAACTGCGGTTCCGGTTCTCTCGGATGACAGCTGTTATTCAGCAATTGGCATTTATTAAAAATATCAATATTTGCATAGTTTCAACAAGAGAAAAACTCAATTTTGAGAAAGTTACCAACTAGGTTACTATCAAGTTTAAACATTATTAGCTCTTAATCTTTACAATTATATATGGAAAAATAAATGCAGGCGGCAAATGTCACTTTTAGAAGTAGTGACAGTATAAACACGTAATTACTATTTGGTGAGGTAGGTACCTTTTATAAAACGTATTACGTCGTTAAAATGCGTATTAACGCTAATTAAAAATTAAATACAAATAGATTAAAATGCATTATAATATAATGTAATTGTTTTAAATAGTTTTGGTTCAAAACCTTGTGTCACTTGAAGATATTCAATCGATTTGTGTTTTCAAATAATCTCTTAACAATCTGTTTAGGATTTTTTTACTATGTCTCTCCGGAATTCGGCAGTTAAGCGAGAAGTCTTTAAGCCGAAGGAAAAAGATAAGGAATCTAAAAGAACCAGAATAGCGCTCCAGTTCATTTTACGCCATCTTCGTCGAGATCATACCTCAATTTCAAGACTCGTCAAAATTATCTTTAATTTATTATCATATTTCAGTTTCGTGTTTCATTTAAAATTTGTTAATATTGATTAAACATTATTTCCAATTCTCCCACACACTTTAAATCCCAAATCTTCTCTGTACTGCGACTACAATAACAGACTACTTTGGCATGGAGTATCCTTCTGTTTGACCGGCCGCTATAAATTCTTAGGATGGCGGTCCCATTTCTAAGCTGTAAATAGTATCGCCGAAGTGCATCGTCTGTACTAAACCCAAGTGGTCCTGAGCACAACACAACACTCGGCACATAATGCACATGAACATGCATCCAGTATAGCTGCTCTATAACTATCTCAGTGCGCTGTAGTACTGCGGTTTGGTCGCCGACATTGAACCAATACTCCGTTGCGGCGTGACGCAGGGATCGCATCTAGGCCACCTTTAAATAGAAGATACGAGCTAGGTCGCAAGTGGATTTACAGAATTTTAAGAGAAAGTGAACATAAAATTAATAAACAGAGTATAAAATATACAGTATGTTCTGAATTAACAGCTAATTATAACTAATGTAAGTATTTTCCAAGCAATAAAAAGACATTTAAAAAAAAAACAATAAACGCAGGGGGTCCACTCTTTAGGGATGATATATTTAGGTTTCAAGCCATCCTAGTTTGATACCGATTACCGCCCTGAAATATGGTTTGTTTTATGCAAATTTAAATGCTGACATGTTTATCTGCATTATTTGACTCTGCCGTTTCCATCACAATACTCCCCTGAAGAATCCTTGAGATATCAGTGGCACACCTCTCCGTGAAAAAAAAGCAGGTCGTTGTGGATCCTAGTATTAAACTGCCAGGGTTCTCTCTTCCACGGAAGACGTAAACCTCATTAAACCGCATCTGGTACAGTCACAGTCGTTATGCGTATATGATGCATAAATGGGACCTAAAGGATTCTGAACTACGTGCATGTGGACATATTCAAATAACGGAACGCATCGTAGAAGAATTTTCCCTTCTTCAGTTTTCCTATCGGTGTTGAACCAAATGACTCCTGTGAACCAAGCGATTAGCTGAATAACCTCAGCATCCTACTATGAACTCCATATCCCTATATCTCCTCCGCCATACGAATAAGAAGAATTTGGGTGTGCACCTCTGTCGATGGGATTAAAGAGACTAGTTCATAGGAGTAAGTTCTAATGAAATGCCGGTAGAACAGGCACAATGTATGTTATAAAGACTGCATTCTGAACTGCTTCTTCACTGCAATAGGAAATTATTTTTATTTTCACTGAAGATGAGAAAATCTGTGGTTCGTTTGTCATATTTTCTACACGCTAAATCGAACAGGAATTTGAGAAAATGGAGAAATTAAAACATGCTATTAACTGGAGAGAAATCGGTAATAAAGTGTATAACAATATTTTAATAAAGAAATTCTTAGATTGCGACAAACGAATTATTTCTATAATTTTTAAACATATAATGAAAATTTATTCTGTTTAAGTCACTATTTTAATAAATATTTTATCTAGATGTTTTAAAAGCAACAGTTTCTTTGTCACGAAACAAATTTTTTAAAAAATGTATCCTGACGAAAAAACCATTAACCTGAGTATCTTCCACTCTGAAACGTGCGCAAATATACTATATATTATTTTTAAATGAATCAATTGAGAAACAGCACAAATTAATTCAATAAAATTTACTTGGGCACGCCGAGATTCGAACCCGCGACCTTCGGATTCGTAGTCGTGAGCCTTACCCCTCGACCATGGAGACTTTATTTATTATAGAAATAACAATTGTTATTATTAAAAATATTATGGAGGTTTAAAAATTAAACTTCATTAAAAAAAAATGTACGTATTTTTTATTTTAAATACACCTACTTAATTTGTATTTCGTGGGTATATGCATGAATGAATATCAATTTTAATCAGTAACGCTCAGACGTTATCAAAAATGTATTATAAATACATTATCAGATTCTGGTTCATGAATTACCTTCGGGTTTATCTAGCCAGTCCTATCCATTAATGTAAATACTTCAATGAATCTATCATCGTATTAATTTTCATTAATAAATTTGCGTCAATGAATTGGATTAAATGGTTTTTTAGTCACGTTCAAATATATATACTTTTCAAATCTTTTTTTAATTATTGATTCCCGGAAAGCTAACCTATTTTTAAAATGAAATGTTAACTCGGTTTTCGGTATAGTTTTTTTTCTTCGTACTTATAATGACTTTATGACAGTTTTAAAAAGTGTGGCGATTCATACATATGTTGATCCGGTTACCGATTCGGTAAAGGTACCTGCCCATCAAGCAGATCAGATCAAAGTGTTATTCTCTTAGTATCGCCCTGGTGAAAGACCACCATTCAGTATAGAAACCTTGCTTTAAATGGAATTAATCGTGTTTTGAAACCAGATCTGAATATCTTTCTTTTCTCTTATCCTTCCCCACTTCGTTCAGCCTCACAACAAACTCTGGTTGGGGATGTCATAGTCCGAAATAAATATACAGGAATATTGCATGGCGTACCTGTGTAAGGCGTAATTGTGCTAAGTGTATAATATATCCAAATAACGTAACACATCGTAGAAGAATGTCCACTTCGTCAGTTTCCCTATGGCACATCTGTGCTCAACCAAGTGACTCCCGATACCGTTGACTGGCTGAATAACCTCAGCATTCCACTATGACCTCCATCAACTCTCCTCTACCATAGAAGTAGAAAAAGTTACTTAAACATGGGTTGAGCAATAAGATAGTGGGTGAATGATACATGACATATAAAATAAAATAAAAAATAAAACAAAAAAATAAGTACATGAAAATAAGGCATTTAAGGTGCTGCAGCATTTAAATTGTGAGGGGCCAATATCTTTCTCCAGTGTGTGTCGGTGCTGGAGGCTGGACTGAGGCGGGCCTCCATGATGATGATACTCCCGGAGCTGTTTATTCTTTCCCTCATTCCAGTCACCCTGGATCTTAAAAGGGCTACAAAACCGGAAACTCGCCCTTCCGTGAACATACTGAACGCGCTGCAGTATCTGAGGAGGCCAAACATTATGCGGAAGGCATCACTGTACATGAAGTCTTTCCATACTACGCTTTATATAGTTTGCCCAGAGTTCGCACGTGTACAACGTTGCGCAGACGGTAAGGAAGAGAATCATTTTCACAGCGGTACTACAAAGGCGAAATCCTCTGCTGAGCATGTACGATTTTACGCTGAGAGCTCGTCTTTGCCTATCAATAGCATCATCATCCATCAGATTACTAGTGATTACATGGTATATTAGGTATTTAATTTCTTCAGTCATCTTCAGGATCACACCGTTCAGGGTAGCTGCGGGGATACGTTTACTCTATAAGGAATTATGTTTACTATATTCTTCTCTGCGGCATGGAAACGTGGACACTAAACCAAGCATTCACATGGTACCCATCGAAATACGGAGATAAAATTCAATTTATTAGCAATTACTTGATGAATTATATAAATGATTTAATATAATAATGGAACGGTTCGGAAACCTTTTTGGAACTTCTTCAACAACAACAAATCACCAGAAATTGAGAGATCGTTATACTAACTTGAACAAAAATTGAAACTCCAATATCTTGGTCAGTCATTAGTTCCCACAATGAACCGATTCAGTAACTAGCTTCGATAGCGAGGATGAATTATAGTTCGACAATCAAATATCACAAATTCTGGATGTAATCCAAGATGCGACTTTTGGGCTCGTGATTATAGTGGCTTATTGTATATTGCATGATAGTATTTTTTGTGTAGTTACTTACAGGAGGCAGAGGGACCATATCATCTCCAATTAGGGGATGGTGCGAGGTTGGAGGAAGTGCTGAGGGGAAGGTATTGGAAAAATGTCATATTAAACTGGGTCTAGCCATTCACATCAGCTCACTAAACAAATCTTTTTTTCATTTAATGACAATTTTTCTCTTTAAGCTACTGCAATTAGCTTGTCAGCAGGACTTTAGTTCAACAATATTATATAATACAAAAAAAAATACAAATAATAGAACAATATAGATACATGCATATTGTGATCAATGAACAGAACTCCAAAAAAATATTTTTTATATATGAAAACAGTAGAACAGTTTTGTTATAGTGATAACAGACTGCATTTAAATAATAGTATTTAATTCTCCTCAATATATTAAAATGAATGTTTTTCTGTCTGTCTGTCCTCGATTTTTTCTAAAATTATTTGTCCGATTTCGCTGAAAATAGCACAGGTTTTCTTTTTATTTGGAAGTCTTAATTTAGCATGTACTTTCGCTATTTTTGGATTAATAAATTCGCTACCGGTTTCGACACAACCGTGCCATTGACAAGCGTTCTTAAAACTAACTAACTAATTAGACAAGTACAGAAATTAGGTGAGTATTATTCCGTAAACAGAGTTCATGTTCTCTGATTCTAGTTTTAAAATTTCTAGTAGTCATACCCACATACTGTACATCACATTCATTACATTATAAAGTATATATTCCGCTTTTTACGTTAGAAACTTTAGAAATTAACAAAAAAATTAAATCTAAAATTAATTTAATAAACAAGATAATAGAATTTATTAATCCAAAAATAGCAAAAGTACATGGTAAATTAAAACTTCGAAACAAAATGTCTAGAAATTACTATATATGGTGGTGAATGCCGAAAAAATACAAGAAACAGTTTGTTGTGTGAAACAGTTGCCATAACCTTTTAAAATTAGTATAAAAAACATTTAACCTGCCATGTTGTATTGAGGTTAACCCATAGATATACCACTTAGGTTAGCCACAGATTACATATTCAAAAGAAGAAGGTTTCTTTGCGTAACTTTATTATTTAGATATATTATGTAAAAATAAATGTTAGGAATGATATAAAATTTTCAATTTATTTATTTGTTTAGAGATAGTAATAGTTGTCACAAGGCATTAATTTCACTGTCAAATCAATGATGGCACCCAAACGACAAGAAAGAATTCAAGTATCAAGATATCAGCAAGTGTCACACAAGCTAAGAAATACAAAAACAGTAGTACAGTTTTGTTTACAGCATGAATACTTTTAATATAATAATATAATAATTAGAGTTAATTTCTATAGAATTCACCTCAAGTACACTTTACACCAACTAACCTAACCTAATATCATTGCAAAATAACAGATATACTGCATAAAATATCTGTTATTATAAGCTATGACCAAAAATATTCACGAGCAGCAGACTCACTTACAAACACAATTTAGAATAAACTAGGGGTATAAATAATCAAATTTAAAGTACAAATATCAAAAGAGAAAGAAAATCTACACAAAATAACCTAACCTAATTAGAAAATAAAACATGTATTACATGCATGCAAATTAAAACCACAATTTAAAATATCCGCGCGTAGCAGACTCACTTATATGAACATTTTAGCTATCATACTATAACAATTTAGAAGCTATGGGTGAAAAAATCAAATATAAAGTAGGTACAAATAACAACAGAGCAATAGAATATTATATGACATTATACACATGGTTTTTCACTGGATACTAAAGCTTTTAATAACAAGGAGGGGAAAATGGCAACTAAATAAGCTTTGTAGGATCGAAAAATTAAAAAAAATGTAACAATTATTTTTATAAAAAATAATTATTAGCCTGAAAGACTCATCCAAATTGAAAAAAACCTTCTGAGAAAAGATAAATGTCGCCGACAGGACTCGAACCTGCACCCTTCTGATTGCCGGTCAGATGCTCTACCGTTGAGCTACGTCGGCTTATCGCAAACCCGCCAAGTTAATCAATATATACTAGTGTTTCATTCAATAATTGCTGTTTTTTTTATTATATTTCACCTGTAAACAACCAACTTTATTAGTATGAGAAAGGCTTGTAACGGCTAAATCCCTCAATAGATGGCGTCGAGACAAATTATGTCTACATTTTATTGGTGAAAAATATTTTGACTTGTCAAATATTTATTAATTTATAAACTAAAGTTTTTAAGGCAAGATTTTTGTGCATAGCGCAAATAATTATTGTTTATAAAAATAGTGGTTAGTGGTTGCCCTTTGCGCTATGCACAAAAATTGTTTAAAAAAATAATTCTTACCCTTTGCGCTATGCACAAAATTTTTTCCTTAAAAACTTTAGTTTATCAATTAATAAAAAAAATGACCTGAAATTCTATCCCCATTTCTATGAAGTTATGTTTTATATTGATTTTGGATTTTTTGTACAATTTGGTTTTTAAAACCCGTTTGAACTTTGCTAAATTCTGTATTTTAACAATATTCGGGGGAAGCTTATTCTATATGACCATCATATTATATTTATTCATCATTTAAATAAATACGAAGATATCTGCAGATATAAAGGAGATATACAATCATGTTTATGTGTAGATACTGAAGTAACAATTCTAAAGATTGTGATAGATACATACATTTTACGGCACAATTTACAAAAAACATCAATTTGAAAAAAACAAGTAAGTTATTATGAAAAGAGATTTGGCCGGTGCACTGCAGGCCGCACGCAAAATTTTATCTTTCACACACTACGGAAATATTAGACCGCGGGAGTTTGGCGTACCAAAGGTTAAGCCATATTCAAGCAAAGTTTCACCGTGACGATACTGAGAGTATCTTCCATCCAGAAACGAGGTGCAAATATGGATTGTTTTAATTTATTTAAATAAGCATTCAAAAATAAGTTTTTCCCTCATTTTGAACCTTAAGAACGAAATATTACATTTAAAAAATGTCGTCCAAATATATACTACATTCATCCCATAACGAATGCATTGTAATAGCAATAATAAACCGTGCTGTTTGGGCTCCCGCGCTACTGCAGCGCTTCAAAGATGTTTGCCGAACACCGCGCCCGCAGTTCACGAGATGCCCGGAATATATCTTACACATATTATATTAAAACAGCTAAAGTGGCCGGCGTTACCCTGGGTTTATTTATTGATGAATGGTTTGGAGTAAAGTTTTGAGGTTTTGACCTCTTACCCTAACCCCTACCCCTACGAAATAATTTTCCTTTTATTTTGAATTCCAAGTGTTCAAATTTTCAACAAGAAGTACCAAAAGAAATCTCACGTAGACAGTGACCTTCCTCTCGGTTTAAAGGTCAAAAGTGCAAAAGTTTCATCAAGCTCGGAAGAAAACTTTTGATTTGTATAACAAACAAACCCACAGACACTCCTCTCAACATAGATAGAAAGATTACAGATATTTTAGAGAAAAAAAATTGCAAATGCCTTCACTCTTTTGCAAACTGAACCTACTACAACCATTTTATTATGTATGTCATTTTAAAGGATTTTATCAACTGGAAATTTTAGACATTTTCCGAACAATCCGTTTGAAGTGATACTTGAAAGACAAATTGACGAAATTGACTATTCACATCTACCAGCACCGCGCAATGCGTAACAGTAGAGTACAGGAACGACATTAGTTGCCTACATCAATTGCTGTTATCCATGGAAACATCCATATTACGGCGTACGTAAGCGTAACGTATCCGCACATACACGGATTAGCACCGGCCGAGATTGTCGGGTAAAATATTTTGACGCGCTGGTGGCCGCTTGTGAGGTCTGCGCCTGCGCAGATAATATGAACAGATACCGTCCGCACCGCCACCTTTGTCAGTTGGTGTCATTAGACGCAGATAATGCTAAAACCGAGAAGGTGGACAACGATAAATTGATTGAATTGGTCAGGGAATTTAGGTAATAAAGTAATAATTATAATAATGAATTATAAAATACTCAAACATGTTATGGTGGACGGTAACGCTCAGTTGACAGTTCAGTTGACATCCATACTCGCGTCTGTGCTGTGTCTGTGCTATACTGTTCTGCACTGAGCGGTGCTGGGAGATGTGAATACACCTTAATACGTATATACAAAATTATATTGGTGAATGCAGGACATGGTAAGTCTCTGCCAAATTTAAAGCATCGATGAATACATTAAATAATTTTGTATTGGAGGTTTATTACATATATTAAATAAAGCAAACACGTTGTTTTAAATCAAGAACTTATTTTTAAATTAAAACCAACCGGTTTCGCTTATCTCAAGCTCCATCAGGGTAAAGTTTATAACTAATAGAGTGAGCACAAATATAGTTGGGACATATGAAAGGAAGGAGACAAAAGATAAAACGAAACAATTCAACAGTGAGACAGAGATATGCTTACATGTAACAGAATGACACTACACATAAAAAAGAAAGAGACGGAAAATCAAAGGAGGGATTAAGGAGTAGCAACTTTGAAAAAAAGGGAAATGCGTATATTTATTGTTTTTACAGTAACTCCACACAGGAGACCCCGAGGAAAATTATTTCCCTCAAGGCCAATATTAGCTTTGGGGATGCTGTGTGGAGGGTCTTTTAGAGAATAGGAAGGAGTAAACTTGGGTCTTGAAGAGACCCATGTTGTAGGATGGAGAAAACACAGAGGTCGGCAGATCATTCCACAGCTGAGCTGTTGAACACAGGAACGAGTCGTAGAAGCCACCCATTTTCATGTGACAATTGTCAACCGTGTGCAAATGTTGGACGCGCTTTTGGCGTGTTTCCCGACTATGCACCGGTGCCGAAGGGATCAATGACACTAGTTCCTCAGAGCATCTTCCATTAAAACACCGATACGTATAGACTGAATGCTGTAGAAATGAGATCTCTGAGGCGAATGCGTTTTAAAACCATGTATGATCGTTTGAAAAATGTCGAGATTGGTAAAAAATCCAAGGCTGATGTTGGCGTAATGAATAAGATTAAAAAAAGGACGATTAGATGGGTCGGGCCTGTAGAGCTAATGAACGAAGAAAGGAGTGTAAGCAGAATACATGACCCGAATGTGAATGGAAGAAGAAGCCGGGGACGCCCGAGGAAGACATGGCACGATCAAGTGAATCAAATACTCGAGTCGGGCCATGTGAATGAAGCAAGAAGTGTATGCCAAGATCGAGTTAATTGGCGGTCTGTACTCTGTGCTTAGCCCTGCAGTGAAACGGCGTGATGATTACATAGTTAGGGAAACATATCTAACATGGTACTGTGAAACAAATTCTACGATTTTTTTTTACAATTCTTCGAAGTATTTCATTTTGCCCTTATAGTAAATTACACTGGAAAAAACGTTATCAATATTTTTGATTTTTTTATTCACAACAATTCTATTCTGCGTCAATGATGATTATTATACCTAACTTAGTTATGAAATATTACCATATTCTTTATTATCTTATCTGTTCGATCAAAATCAATAATATTTCAAATTTAATATTCATTCATGTTTTCATTTTCTTCACCAAAATGGGTTGTATGCACGTTAATGAATCGTGAATCATCAAGATTGTAATTTATTTCGTTTTTGCATTTTGCCCGTTGCACCCAATGGAGGTGATTAAATTTTATTATTATTGCACAATTTAAAAAATAATTTGACGCTTACGGTTCAATATTATTATTAAGTTATTCGTACATTTGAGACAAGCTAATTGAACCCGATCTAACCTAATCTTGACAAACCATAGGTACCCAACCTAAACATACCTACCTTACCTTACCTTTTTACTCATCTCGACCTTTGACGGCCTCCATGGTCGAGGGGTAAGGCTCTCGACTACGAATCCGAAGGTCACGGGTTCAAATCCCGGCGTGCGCAAGTAAATTTTATTTAATTAATTTGTGTTGTTTCACAATTAATTAATTTAAAAATAATATATAGTATATTTGCGTAAGTTCCAGAGTGGAAGATACTCTCAGTATCGCCCTGGTGAAAGACCGCCATTCAGAATTGAAACGTTGCTTGAAATGGCTTTTAGCCGTGTTTGGTGACCAAATCTGAATACCCAGGTATTTACCCACCTCCCTCTTCCCCTTCTTATTCCCCTCCACAATACCTTCAGTCTCACAACATTTCCCAAATGGGGATGCCATAGTCTCACTGGCTCCAGACGGTTGGGAGCAGTTGGGACTCTTGTGCGGTATTCATATTAAAAAAAAATAACCTAACCTAACCTAGCCTAACCGCACAGAACAAGACCTAGCGTAATTTAACCTAAATCTTGATGTTATTATGAACTAACACATAATATCATCGAATGCGTGAAAAGTTCACTTCGAAACGTATCTATGTACTCACAATGGAAAAAATGTAATTTTAAAACGTTATAGCAACAGTTTTACACATTGGGTTTCATTTAAACTACACTCTAAATCTTCCCGACACTAATAAGTACAAACTGTGCTATTTTCAGCGACACCTGTAGAGTAATTTTCGAGAAAATTGAGGACAGACAGACAAACATTCATTTTTATATATAGAGAAGAGATACTTGGGTTAAAATTCTTCATAATAATAATAAAGCCAAAAATTAAATAATATCGAAGCACTTGAAATCATAAAATCCCGAAATATTAATTCTAGTAAATTGAATTACAAAACAAATTTATCTCATAGCCCTATTCTAGATAATTTTCCAATGAACCGCTCTGTTCCTCTTGAAAATCCTCGAATTACAATTTCCCCTTTGGTTGCCCCCCACTCCAACTCCTAAAAATTTATATATGTCTGTTATTATTTAGTACCATATGTAAGTTTTAATATTGTCCTGACGAAGGAAGCGTACTTCCGAAAACAGGTGAACAATATTTTAAATAGAAGTTGTTAACAAATTTGTGTTTTTTTTTATTAAGATTATGCAGTTTTTTTAGGGGAACGACTGCGCTGCCTGTTTCATACAAAACTTATTTTTGGATTTGAAGTTAAAATAAACAGAATTATCTTTTTTTTTCACCAAAAAGTTTAGTAAATATCTAGTACGGATTAGAAATTATTTATTAATTGATAAACTAAAGTTTTTAAGAAAAGATTTTTGTGCATAGCGCAAAAGGGTAACAATTATTTTTATAAACAATAATTATTAGCCTGAAACACTCATCCAAATTGAAAAAACCTTCCGAGAAAAGATAAATGTCGCCGACAGGACTCGAACCTGCACCCTGATTGAACCTGACCCTTCTGATATCTGGTCAGATGCTCTGACCGGATATCAGAAGGGTGCAGGGTCGAGTCCTGTCGGCGACATTTATCTTTTCTCGGAAGGTTTTTTCAATTTGGATGAGTGTTTCAGGCTAATAATTATTGTTTATAAAAATAATTGTTACCCTTTGCGCTATGCACAAAAATCTTGTCTTAAAAACTTTAGTTTATCAATTAATAAATATTTGACAAGTCAAAAACATTTTTCACCAATAAAATGTAGACATAATTTATCTCGACGCCACCTATTGAGGGGTTTAGCCGTTACAAGCCTTCCTCATACTAATAAAGTTTGTTGTTTACAGGTGAAATATAATAAAAAACAGTAATTATTGGATGAAACACTAGTATATATTGATTAACTTGGCGGGTTTGCGATAAGCCGACGTAGCTCAATGGTAGAGCATCTGACCGGATATCAGAAGGGTGCAGGTTCGAGTCCTGTCGGCGACATTTATCTTTTCTCGGAAGGTTTTTTCAATTTGGATGAGTGTTTCAGGCTAATAATTATTGTTTATAAAAAAGAAATTATTTATTTATTTATATTTTACATTATGAAATAAAGGTTCATTAAAGGAATTGATTTTTCGCTATTTTAGAGGCACCTTTAACAATTATTTGGGGGCTAACGGTGATGTAAAAAAAAGGTTTTACGTCGTTTGCTTTGAAAATTTGATAAAATGTAAAATAATTTTTATTCAAAAATATTAAAATAAGCAATTTAGTGGACATTAAATTAAATTAAAAACGTCTTTAACCGAACAATATTTACAAAACCTTTAATTTAAAAAACATATCAATCAGTTTGGAACGGTATTTTGGCCGCAGATCCAAAATTAAGTTATGTATGAAACAGGCAGCGCAGCCGCTCCTCTTAATAATCGATGTCAAACAAAGAAAAAACATTATTCTATGATGTTCCACAACAAAATTTGTATTAACAATGTATTGTACTTATGGATGCAACGATGTTTGAATGTGAATGAAACAAGGAACGTGTGCGAAGACAGTGTATTGTATTGCGGTCCATTCAGTTCATTATCGAGTTAAATATTTTTGACTTAATCCTTTATGTCCCTGCGCCTGTCACATTTTCAAAGCTAGAATAGTTAGGCCCTGCCAAAGCTGTGCTGTGATGCGTTTACTGGGACAGTGGCTTAAATAACTGCGCTACAGGGTGGCCCGCCTGCACATTCCGCACTCGGCAACACACAGGGCCGTGCTTTGGTTCCGAGCCACCCTAATTTCTCTTGATTTAAAGTATAGACATTGCGGACAGAGTTGCACCAAACACAGTACCTACTCACACACAGAGGTGTGCATCCCATCTAGGTATAAAAGCACTGCGTACCCTACCTTGTTACATGAAAAAAATATTAAACATTTAAATAATTTTTAATTGTTTTTGTGTTTAATTCGCAGAACTCAATTTTTTTTAAATGTATGTATATAAAATTTAATAATGTTGTTATTAAGTTCTGCCTGCTGTTTCGGGGTTCAAGGCAATTTTCAAACTTCGGTTAACCCACATTTTCTCGACTTATTTTTATGATTTTATTCACTCGCACCCCATTCTAATTTGGACGGGTTTTTAAAAATAATGATTTATTATCGGTAAAACCGATTTAGTTAGAAAATAATTAAAATTCTCCTTTCTCTGAGGTAATTACATTTATAATGTGTTTCCCCGTATTTAAATGAAAATATTTTCTTAATTGATTTATTTAAATGTGTTACGTTGTTTTGATGATGTGAACATACTGAGAACGCCGAAACAGCTGTCACAAAAATAAAAACTAAAAATTCTTCTATATCTTAATAATAACATTATTAAATTTAACATTATTTGATTTACAGTAAATTTTAATTATTGCAAGTAATAATCTACACTATCAAAAAAACATGCGAAATTACAAAAGTTACAAAACGCAGCACTCCGACCGCCAAAATAACGACTGTATAGCGTGTCAAAACCAGGAACTAAGTATGAAAAATAACGCGCAGGCCAAATTCAAATGTTGACTATATTCTCCACAATAAATGTACATGTGTGCGCAATGCGCATTCAAGGGAAGACTCATTTGTAATAGTATCGAAAAATTCCGTGCCTTTCCGGTACAAACCACAAATGTATCAATCATTGACATCTGTTGGTACCTTTATTGATTAGTACAACTTTACTAACAAAATAATTATCATATTATGTTGGCTTTATTTGAGGGAATTGTGCGGTGGACAAAAATATAGACATTTTATATAGCTAGTAATTGGCTTGTAATATGCACGAATGGAGCGATTATTTGGATATTTCATGTGACAGGTAATCTCAACCATCATCGGATAATACCAACAGTTTGGCCATTCTCTGCGAAAACTCGCCATGTCGTAGTAAGTTTTTGGTAATGTCAATTATTTCGCTGTTTCATACTGCCTACCCTGATTAAAAACTCTGTGCACGCCACGGCACGATCAAGCAAATCAAATACTTGAGTCGGGTCATGTCCGAAGTTGGAATAACAGAAGAGAATATATGAGACGATGTATGAATGTGAATGAAACGAGAAGTGAATGCAAAGATCGAGTTGTTTGGCGGGCGTCCTTTCTGCCTACCAGTGCGGGGAAATGGCGTGATGGTTAATTAAGTTAAGTTATTATTATTATATTTTTAAATACGTAATAATTTTCACTCGAGTTCATTAATAAGGAATACATTGAGAGCCAACCTGGTTTCGCTTGGCTCAAGCTTTGTCTGGGATTATATGTAAACTGTATTAATTCAATAAAGCGGTGTATTACAAGGTTTGTTTTACATTTAACATAATATAATACAGACACCCCCAGTTTTTGTTTATTTGGATAAAATTAAAAATTTAAACATTTCCAGATTATTTCATTTTAGTACATAAAACAGCCAATATGCGAAATTGTACATACATGCATGTTTACATAGGAATAATAATCAATAAGTACAATAAACAACAACAAACATTATCTCGCAATATTGATAATAAGAATGAAAAGAAGTAAAAGGTCGAAAACGTGTTATAAAGTAGGTGTATAAACTAACCCCTTATTGTCACCTGTGCTGATGGTACACTGTTTTGGTACTTAATAAAGGGCATCATCACATTATCAGTTTATTATTAATCGTAAAACTTGTTTAAATTGATTAATTATGTCATTAAAAATTTCTATTTCATTATTAGAGCAGTGTATAGTATTGTAATTTCTTAACATCCGCGGTAAAGGAGAGAAATATCCCATATTGGTGTGATAGGCTTTAATGTAACAAATGTCTTTTATCTTCCTTGTTGATTTTCTTGTTTGTGTATTAATGTTGATTTGTGATAAAATGTTTGGTGTATCAATTGATGCATGTATAATTCTGTACAAAAGGAATATTTCAGAAAGTTTACGTCTGACTGACAGAGATTGTACTTTATAGTGCGAAATTCGATCATTATAACTTCCAAATTGATCAGATAAACCTTCACGATATGCAATCACACGGGTTAATTTTCTTTGTATGGATTCGATTCTGTAATTATGAATCTCGTAATTAGGAGACCGAATAGTGGATGCGTATTCCAAAATACTTCGCAAAATCGATTTATATAATGTTGTTATTAATTCTGCACTTAATCTGTATATAAACTATATACTCATACTCCGGTGATTCTGAGAAAATTGCTAAATCCACCACAGGATGCTGGGAAGTCCTAGAACGGATCCAACTACGAGTTCCCAATAGTATAACTAGATCGGACCAAATTCTTAGCTTTCCTCGATACAACACTAATTCTAAACAAAACTCCTTCATCTATCGGGCATCACACATCTTTAACACTATTTACACTATTTCTATTCTTCTTTTTTTTTTAAATATAAAATCAAATATTAATATAATTTCCACACCCCAAAAGAAATAACATGTAAGTTTTAAACATATTGACATGATGGGCTCATTGGGGTTCAGTTGAAAACAGGTAACTTCGTTGAGTGTCAAGTATTTTATTAATTCACAATGTAAAATACATTCTTAATTAGTAGGTATTGTGGGTGTCACTTAATTACACGAACTGTTCTTTACGGGTAATCTGCACACGGTCCAGTGGAAAGATTACCAGTCGTCTCGATGTTGGTGTTGGAAGCCTCAGAGAGCAGGTGGTACTACCGGTAGGGGGAGGTTTTGGTGCCGGGCGGACACGCGTTTCGGCTTTCGCTTGACGACCGGTTTCAGACGGTTCGAGAGGATGATCAGCAGGATGCCAGAGGCGCTCGACTGCTGTCCGGTGGTGAATCCTGCGGTGGTGGATATGTGCCTTGATGGGATCACGGCGCTGGAGGGCAGGAGGCGAAGGGCACTCGACTGCACTCGAACGGTGGGCGTTGGGGTTCGGCGGTTCCTGCCGAGTTTTCCCGCAGCGTCTCAGGCTGGGGATGCAAGTGGCCTGCTTGCTTTGTAGGAGACGGGAGTCTCGACTACGACCACTGGCCGGACGGTCTCTACTGACTCGTCTCTGTCCACTACTGATCTTGCTTCGGCCAAAGTCCCCCTTTTTAATTATATCCGAACTCTTCTTCGGGTTCCTTCGTGAACTCCGAACTGTGGCTCGGTGGCTTTTAATTAGATCGCTCTTAATCCCCTTAACTGCCTTCTTCTGGCGACTGCGAAATTCCCGGGATTAAAAGCCGGGCGTTTGTAAATTACCCTCAGGTAGACAGACCTCGGGTACCGTATTATGGATTAGAATAAATCGGTGTTTCCCGCACTTATGGCTTGTATCAATACTTTTATTTATTCTTAATTTTATTTTGATTTCTTCGAAAATCACTAGATTCAGTCATATATAATACCCGTGTGGAAACCTGTAAATGGTCAAATTGATGTCACTTATTCCTTATACTTCATTTTTTATGAAAACTGTTGGATTTTTAAATCACCGTGAGCCCCCAAAAATTTCTTAAAATTTCCTATAAATCGCGAAAAATCAATTCCTTTAATGGCAAATATTTCATAATGTAAAACAAAAATAAATAAATTACTTCTAATCCGTACTAGATATTTACTAAACCTTTAATTAAAAAAATATATATATATCATTAGGTTTAGGTGAGTAATTTGACCTCAAATCCAAAATAAGTTTTGTATGCAGCCGTTCCTCTTGAGCTCCTCCCGGATCATCGAGCTTCTTATTTGATCCCATCTCATGACTCCTTCAACTCCTCTCAAAAATCTTATATCGGCAGCTTGGACCCTGGAACGTATACGCTCATTCAACATTCAGATAAACATAAAAATAAAATAAAATAGATGTCCACTCTAAGGAATTTAGCAAATAAAAATTAAATGATAAGTTGCATGCACAGTATAATCTTCGATTAACGGCCGTTCTTCCCAACCTCACTGAGCAACTGCTGAGCTGAAATTTTGCCTCAGCACTGTTCAAATGCACAAATTCGCCTTTCACAACGAAATTCTCAGTCAAACTTGCGATCATGTTAAGTTATCGAATTCTGTGGATTAAATTTCTCCTCAGTAAAAGACTAGTTATAAAAAGTGTCAACAGAGTGTTAAATGACCGTGTAAACGCCAAATGTCATAGATATCTATGGTCAAACGTCATTCGTTTCGCGAACTATTTTTTTGTATCTATTTGTGTATTGACAATTTTGAATATGCGGAGCGAAAATGAAGATATTTTTAATGTAATACCAATAGCGGGTATGGACAGCGAATATGAAAACAGCGGCGATGAAAATATTATTGACAATTATTGATTGAAAATTGAAAGATCGCACGAAAGACAAACGTCAAAAAAGTCTACTTCCGTTTTCGCGGCATTTTAGTAAAAGTCAAGCTAACACTTTATTTTTAACATATACGTTTTTAAATATAAAATATTGGTGTTTGTATTACAATATTTAAGACAAATAATACGTATTCATAATAAATAGAAAATTAACTCGTCTGTTAATTTAACATTGAAATTTTTTACTTTAATGTCATTTTATTGACTATGAACGTGTGGGGGTACAATTATATATTCCATAGAAGTGGGCGAGTCCTTCATAGACAATTTAGGAAGTTCAAAGATAAAAAATGTTTGGAGACAGTCAAATATAGCGAATACTTAACAAAACACTTGGCTGATCGGTGGCTTAGATTGATCACTCGAAAAGTTGGGGAGAACGGCCGTAAGTCCTATATATTGTAAAATTTATAATATTTAACAAGAATTAGGTCGCTGGCAGTAGTTAAAGGTAGGTTACTTATAAACCGATTAATGCGCAGATCATACTGTAATCAGATAACGGCTATCTCCAGTCAGTCACAATAATTGTACCTAAAAATATGATTTTATCAACGATTTATCGGTCTTAATCTTTGTTTCAGTGAAATTAATATGAATTCATTAATACTTAAGGTATGAATGGTCTTACGATTTCGAAACAATTCAGAATATTCATTGATAAAGTCCAGCTATCATTGAAACGAAATAATATCTCGTTGAGTTACGAAATAAATGAATTCAACATTTTAAAATTCACCTTGTGAAGGGCTCGAGATCAAACGGTTTCCTATGAAATAAAAAAATAAAAAACAACAACAATCAGTTGAGGGAAGGTATTTAAAGACCAACAAAATCCCACTATCCTTTAAAAATTACAACAGCCATAAAAAAAATAAAAATCAAATAAAACACTGGATACGTTACATAGGTAGATCTGAAATAGAAAATATATTAACATCAAATACCGACTAACACTTAAACCACTCAACTGCACTTAAAATACCTGATCTAATAATTATTTTTATTTTTTTCATCAATTTAATATTTTGTAAATGAAATCCTCAGCACGGGAAATCCCAGTAAGGACATTATTATTTATTATTTTGTTATAAAAAAATAAGATAACAAAACATTATTATTATTACTATTACTATTATTATTATTATTATTATTATTATTATTATTATTATTATTATTATTATTATTATTATTATTATTATTATTATTATTATTATTATTATTATTATTATTATTATTATTATTATTATTATTATTATTATTATTATTGTGTGTGTATTATTATTATTATTATTATTATCATTATTATCATTATTATCATTATTATTATTATTATTATTATTATTATTATTATTATTATTATTATATTATTATTATTATTATTATTATTATTATTATTATTGTGTGTGTGTGTGTGTGTGTGTGTGTGTGATACAAGCCATAAGTGCGGGAAACACCGATTTATTCTAATCCATAATACAGTACCCGAGGTCTGTTTACCTGAGGGTAATTTACAAACGCCCGGCTTTAAATCCCGGGAATTTCGCAGTCGCCAGAAAAAGGCAGTTAAGGGGATTAACAGCGAACCAATTAAAAGCCACCGAGCCACAGTTCGTAGTTCGCGAAGGAACCCGAAGAATAGTTCGGATGGGATTAAAAAGGGGGACTTTGGCCGAAGCAAGGTCAGTAGTGGACAGAGACGAGTCGGTAGAGACCGTCCGGCTAGTGGTCGTAGTCGAGACTCCCGTCTCCTACAAAGCAAGCAGGCCACTTGCATCCCCAGCCTGAGACGCTGCGGGAAAACTCGGCAGGAACCGCACAACCCCAACGCCCACCGTTCGAGTGCAGTCGAGTGCCCTTCGCCTCCTGCCTTCCAGCGCCGTGATCCCATCAAGGCACATATCCACCACCGCAGGAATCACCACCGGACAGCAGTCGAGCGCCTCTGGCATCCTGCTGATCATCCTTTTGAACCGTCTGAAACCGGTCGTCAAGCGAAAGCAGAAACGCGTGTCCGCCCGGCACCAAAACCTCCCCCTACCGGAAGTACCACCTGCTCTCTGCAACACCAACATCGAGACGACTGGTAATCTCCCCACTGGACCGTGTGCAGATTACCCGTAAAACAGTTCGTGTAATTAAGTGACACCCACAATACCTACCAGTTAAGAATGTATTTTAGATTGTGAACAAATAAAATACTTGACACTCAACGAAGTTACCTGTTTCTACTGAACCCCAATGACCCCATCATGTCAATTGGCGCCAACGTGGATTCATTTCGTGTTTGAAAAAAACTGCCCTATGGGACAGATTTGAATTCGTACCCACACCCTGAGATCGGGTTCAGTAAATTCAAAAGTGCAGTGTAATTTCAGACTCAAAATTTAAATTTCAGTGATCATAAAAATGCCGCGTAAAAGTGAAAGTGACTCCAGCCGTACCGTTTACAAGAGCCGTAACAAACCCTCGGCCTCAGGTAAACAAAGCAGCCGACATACGGACCATGTCGCCCCCAAAAACCAGCGTTCTAGAGCAAGAAAACATTACACGTCGCCTAAGCGCGTCTCGCCCAGAAGAAAAATAGACCGATATTTCGATGCTTGGTCTCCGCCGAGAACTAAATTCAGCCATCTCTGGCAGTGTTATTTCTCCAACAAGAATAACGATGCTAAACCGCATGTCAGGTCTAGTCATAGTTCACGCCGCCGCTCACCGTCAAGCATAAGCCAACGCTCCAGCAGGGATGATGATAAATGGAGGTCGCCAGCACGCGGAGATTATACGTCGGGAGAGAAGGAATATTATGGATCCCCTTCAAGAGAGCGATCATATCATCGTGAGTACGATGAGCCACGATACAGACGCGGGAATGATACTTCAAGAAAGAAAGAATATTATGGATCTCCTTCAATAGTGCGTTCACATTATCGCGATTATGAGGATGAAGATTATCGAGAACCATCTGAGAAGGACGATCATCGCTCGCGCTATTACGATGAACCACGATATGGACGCGAGGATTATTCATCAAGAGAGAAGGAGCATCATAGATCTCCTTCAAGAGAGAGATCATATTATCGCGAGTATGAGGATGGAGATTATCGAGAATCATCTGAGAGGGATGATCATCACTCGCGCTATTGCGATGAACCACGATATGGACGCGAGGATTGTTCATCAAGAGAGAAGGAGCATTATAGATCTCCTTCAAGAGAGAGATCATATTATCGCGAGTATGAAGATGGAGATTATCGAGAACCATTTGACAGGAACGATCATCGCTCGCGCTATTACGATGAACCACAATATGGACGCGAGGATTGTTCATCAAGAGAGAAGGAGCACTATAGATCTCCTTCAAGAGAGCGACCATATTATCGCGAGTGTGATGATGGAGATAATCGAGACGATCATCGCTCGTGCTATTACGAGGAACCCCGATACGAAGAAGCGAACTCACCATCGCGCCTGAACGATTATAATTACAGGCCGTTTCAAGGTTCGGCTGAAAACCTTGTGGCGCCCTCATCAAGCGAAGATATCAGACCACCACTAACAGCGGAATTCGCGAGACAAGATATTGACGATTGGAAAATATTTTCAAATAAGTGTGAGATATATTTCGAAACATGGAAAGTTCCAGAAGGCGAGAAGTGTGACATAGCGATAAGTCAATTTCGTGGCGTGAATTTAGCATTTTCTATGGCGTGGGGTCAAATAATCGAAAGCAAAGGACCACTTGATTGGGAAAGGTTCCGGGAGATAGTTAATTGGTGGTGCAATTTTCCGTTAGAAAAATTTCTGCATACCGCAGAGGCAACACCACAAATCATCGAAGAAGAAGAAACTGCCTCACCGCCTTGTCAACTGGAGATAAACACGGCGGCGGAGACAGCCAATAACGAGGAATCTGCCATATTTCCTAATGTTGGCGCTTCACCGGAGTTAGATTCACCTATCCAAAGTGAATTATCAGAAATAGAGCCTCCATCAACTTCGCCTGTAGCGACGCCGGCCCATGACGTCATTGAAAACAAGTACGCAGAAGATGCGTTCCCTATGGAAGTGAGACCTACCGAGGTATACCAAATAGTACACTCGGCAGAAGTGAAAATGGCTGATGTACCGCAAACAATACTACCTAGCAGCATCATAATGGAAACCAGCGACAAACAGCAGACGGAGATATTGCCGATCGAATCCTGCAAATCAGAGAAATTGGAAATACGACAGTACACAACACCAAGTTCCAGCGAGGAACTCTATAAAGACATCAAGAAGCCGGGGTGGAAATTAAAAGCAGCGCTGTTTCACCGCAAGAAACCGGGGTGGATTGATACAAGCCATAAGTGCGGGAAACACCGATTTATGCTAATCCCTAAGACGGTACCCGAGGTCCGTCTACCTGAGGGTAATTTACAAACGCCCGGCTTTAAATCCCGGGAATTTCGCAGTCGCCAGAAAAAGGCAGTTAAAGGGATTAACAGCGAACTAATTAAAAGCCACCGAGCCACAGTTCGTGGTTCGCGAAGGAACCCGAAGAATAGTTCGGATGGGATTAAAAAGGGGGACTTTGGCCGAAGCAAAGTCAGTAGTGGACAGAGACGAGTCGGTAGAGACCGTCCGGCTAGTGGTCGTAGTCGAGACTCCCGTCTCCTACAAAGCAAGCAGGCCACTTGCATCCCCAGCCTGAGACGCTGCGGGAAAACTCGGCAGGAACCGCTGAACCCCAACGCCCACCGTTCGAGTGCAGTCGAGTGCCCTTCGCCTCCTGCCTTCCAGCGCCGTGATCCCATCAAGGCACATATCCACCACCGCAGTAATCACCACCGGACAGCAGTCGAGCGCCTCTGGCATCCTGATGATCATCCTCTGGAACCTTCTGGAACCGGTCGTCAAGTGAAAGCCGAAACGCGTGTCCGCCCAGCATCAAAACCTCCCCCTACCGGAAGTACCACCTGCTCTCTGAGGCTTTCAACACCAACATCGAGACGACTGGTAATCTCCCCACTGGACCGTGTACAGATTACCCGTAAAAACAGTTCGTGTAATTAAGTGACACCCACAATACCTACCAGTTAAGAATATATTTTACATTGTGAATTAATAAAATACTTGACACTCAACGAAGTTACCTGTTTCTACTGAACCCCAATGACCCCATCATGTCATTATTATTATTATTATTATTATTATTATTATTATTATTATTATTATTATTATTATTATTATTATTATTATTATTATTATTATTATCAACATTAGTGGTATGAAGTAAAATTTTGATACTTACGGCCGTTATTCCCATCTTTTCGAATGATCAATCTGTCAAGTGTTTTGTTGATCTATAAAATAGTGCCCGCCCACTTTCATAGACATGCATTTGACATTTCTCTTTCGTGAAAAATAAGACAAAACGTAGCTTTTAATAAGTAACATAAGTTAGGGTCTCTTCTGTTTTATTTAGAGCATACAAAAAACATGTTTTTACATTCGAAAATGGAACTAAATCTTTGTCATTCAATATTTGAATTGCGTAAAATAGATCGCAAACCCATAATAACGTTTTATATTTCACTGACATCTGTTCACCCTGTTGACACTTTTTTATAACTAGTCCTCTGTTGAGGTGAACTTAATCCATATCCTAAATTGATCCAGAATTTCTCGTATAGCTGAGCAGTGACCAACGTGTTTTCAATTGATACGCTTGGAGTAACTTTTGTGACCAGCTCAGGCACGGGGGCTCCATCGAAGCCAGAGTCAAGTTAGCCTCCCAGAAGCTATATAGTACACAACTGCTGACCTTGTACAAATCGCAAGTGCACCCCACTGTTGAATTCGGTAGCCACCTCCGGAGCCCAAAATACCTGAAAAAATCCGTGCAGAAACGGGCGGTCCGTTTGATAGATTCCCATATCTTGACAAACGGATTTCAATATTTAGAGCACAGACGTCAGGTGGGAATTTTATCCATATTCTACCGGTATTTCAATGGAAGACGCTCTGTGAAACTAGCATCATTGATTCCTTCGGCACCAGTGCATAGTCGGGAAATACGCTCAACATTTGTCACATGAGAATCGGTCGTTTCTACGACTCGTTCCTTAGTTTAACAACCCAGCTATGGAATGATTTGCCGGCCTCTGTATTACCTCCCTCTCACCTCATAGGTCTCCTTAAGGCCCATCTTCATCCCATACTCTCCTCCAAAATATCCTCCACACAGCATCCTCACAAAGATGACATAGGCAATTATTTGAATTAAACTGTAAATAAAGAGTTTTTTATAATGATTCCATGTGATTGATTTTCTAGTATGGGTTCAAAGATTCGATTGGATTAAGCAGCACGTTTTACAGTCGACGGTAACGATTCTTATTTTGGTTTAATTATGAGCAGTTCCCTTCAGATGTCATAAAATATTCGAATGCGCATTAGCCGTAATTCTCAGTAATAAATGGTGTGATGCGATAAGCCTCGGTGTTCAGTGATAAATATTAATCCGTGTGGAAAATCAGTTAAACAGACTGTTTGCCGACTCCCTGAATCAGTGATCGTTATTTCTTCTTTTCGAGTCGATTCCTTATTACTGAGGATCGTGACCCCTACTCCAATCTCTCTTGTATACAAGGTTCCTCCACTCCTCGCGATCCCGTGGATCCCAAGGAACCGACGTTCTGGACACCTCCGAAATTTGGTGACTCCAACGTTCTGTTCTTCTGCCTTCCACTTTGCCATTGACCATGAGTTTCTCCAAGTTTGGGAGCAACATGTCCAAAGAATCTCGGGATTCGCAGACACTCTGTAGGAGCACATGTATATATGCGAGCAGTATGGAGTATTAAATGTGTGTAACCCAAGAGAGGAAGCTCTGGGAAGTAAAAGGGTATGAGGAGTGAGTAGGAATGTGGGAGTCAGTGTCTCCAGGAGAGACGGACGTATTAATTCATCCATGCGGTAGAAGGCGACGAGTCGAGATAGTCCAGCTGGGGAGGTCAAGAGGTCTCCCTCAACGAGCTTCTCCCAATCTGGCCCACCACGCAGTTGGTGGGCAGACGCATCTATCGCCAAGACCTGTAACAACTTCACCTCCATGAACCCGGGCACCCCTGCTAAGGTCACCGTAGAGAATCAATACACGAAAAACACGAAACTACAAGCAATCCATTAGCTACTAGGGGCAGTTAATACTATCAATATTTGATTTTCCACGTTGAAAATGTAATAAACTAATTAAAAAAGCTAACCGATTTTTTCAAAACAACAAGAAATATTTCAAACAAATAACAACTTATTAAAATGTATTATGCTTTAGGTCAATGGTTCCCAAACTTATTGATAGGATGCCAATTTTTAATAGAGCTCTGCTTTTCAATTATTTTTCAATTTCATCACAGTAAGAGCGACAACTTCGCGGCGTCCCTGAGAGAAAGCCGCGCCTCCCCAGGACGTCGCGGCCCATTCTTTGAGAACCACTGTCTTGGGCCAATCTCACCTACAATGTGGTCTAATCGGATGAGAATGTTCATACGAATACACCATGACAATGGTCCTCATAGCGCAAAAAATAATTTCAGGACTAAATCATTCAAAAATTCATTTGTACCTAGACTTCACGCAGAAGGTCTTTTTCAGACAGAATAGATATGTTCAACTGCTCGGAATACAAATACAAAAAGAAGATTATTGCATACATCCTCAAAAATTATTAATAAGATATGTATCTAGAGTATAAATATCAGGGAATGTGAGGTGTGTTTTGTATATTCGCCTGTTGTTAATTATTTTTAATGGTACTTACACAATGTTATTGCTGAAATTGTTCGTGAGAGAAATTAAATATTTAGTTGTTGTATTTCGAGAAGGCTATATATTTTATCTATGTACCTATTGTGATGTGTTTTATATCTGTGCCACTATTGTAATTTGAATTATTATACCAAAATATGTAAAAGCCATCGTAGGGAGTATACAATATAATAAATAAATAAATCTATGTGCAACTAAATATTTAAAAAAATTGTCAATTTACTATCATCTTCCAGTTAATATTTTTCTTCTGTAATAAAAAAAAAAATAAAAAAAGTTTGAAGTGAACAAAGAAGTGAATAAATCCACATCTATTGAATACCGTGTGGGTGCCATTCAAGTCACAAGTACATAATATCTCATTATTGCTTTTGAAAATACTTGCAAGCTTCATTGGTACACCGTTTCATACAAAACATCCTCCATTGATGCTTAGGGCCCGTTTATCAGTCCGAGATAAAAGGTTAACGAGCCTAGCTAAAATCCGTATATAGGTCGTACCATAGACAATATATGAAATACCAATATTACAATATTTGTCTACGATTTTAAAAAAGGAACGTTTTTCTTTTTTCTTTACAATTTCAAAAATGTCACTGCGAACGGCAATTGCCGCATCATTGATCATGTTCATTTTTCATGAAAATTAACAGCAAATCCATAATTTTCATATATATAACAATATAAACAATAAATTATGCCAATTATAAATTTTCCTCTGCTGATGATAAATACTATGAGTAAAGTGTGACAATGTACAGTTTTTCATCACTTAGCTTAAACAATGTCAGTCGGGGGAGGGGAGGGTGGATGGGAACATAGGAGTGGGATAAAGGTAAAAAGATGGTTTAAGTTAACTAGTTTGAAAGTGGTCACATTATTGATTTTAATTTTATATCAGGTGTAGTTGAGTTAAAAATGTCAATATGGTAATAATTTAAGTTAAACGAGTGTGTAGATCTGTAGATAAACGAGTTTTGTTTGGAATTGGTTTTACAATGAGGGATATAAAAAGTAAGTGGCTGTCTGGTGTTGCGATTCGGGATATGAAATACTATGCGTTTGAGAAAATCAGGGCTATCAACTAGGTTGCGTGCGATTTTAAATAACATTACGGAATCAGCTATATTTCTTCGGCAGGTTAATGTCTGTAAATTAAAGAACTGTGCGGAGTCTTCATTGCTAACATGAGATCTAAAAGAGCGGAAGTTTAGGTACCTTAAAAATCTATTTTGGAAGCTTTCAATTATTACTGACTAACCGTTGAAAACAAACTCTATGTTCTAATATTGGATCTGTAAGACCCTGTTCAGACTGATAGAGATTGAAAGTCATCCTTTATCAATTAATATCATCGATATAATCGCTAGATGAATCGTTGAAGTACACACTGATAAAAGTCGACAATTTACCTAAATATTAGTGAGATTAACGTATGAATTATTCATGTAAATGTTAAATATGACAGATGAGATTCGTCACTAGGTAGTAGGTACTAGTGCCGGAACTGGTTACAAGCACTGTGTGAGGGTTTGTTGCATGTTAGCGCGATATTTATTTTTACACGGGTTTTACTTAAGAGTTGATTTTTGATAAAATCCCACACACCAATCAGCATGGTTCCATATGTGAAGAACCTAATTTTAAATAGTATTTGTTTTGCAGGAATCTGTGCATTATTCATGAAATTGTTAACTAACCGTTGGAAAATAACTGTGTTCCTCTTTAGACAGGTTTAGTTGAAAATCATCCTTTACCAATTAACGTCATCGACATTCGTTATCGCTCGATGAATCACCAAAGTCCGTAGTGGTAAAAGTAGGCAATTTACGTAAATTTTAGATGCAATTATCCACGTAAGTCAAATATGAGAGATCTGATTTGTCACAATTAGCTAGCAGTGGTCGGCTTAAGCTGCCAAATTAGGAAGCTTAAGTTTTAGCAATTTGACGGCCTCCATGGTCAAGGGGTAAGGCCCTCGACTACGAATCCGAAGGTCGCGTGTTCAAATCCCGGCGTGCGCAAGTAAATTTTACTTAATTAATTTGTGCTCCTTTACATATAATTCATTTACAAATAATGTATATTATATTTGCGCACGTTCCAGAGTAGAAGATACTCTCAGTATCGCCCTGGTGAAAGATCACCATTAATAATTGAACACCTTTCTCTTCGCCTTGTCCTTCTCCTCCCCAATACCTTCAGCCTCAGAATATTCCCCAAAAAGCAATGATTTCCAGCACTGATAAACCGGCCCTTAGTCTTTCATAAGTAATGACAGCTGTCCCAGTGACACGGCTACAGGCCGCTACTTTGTCACAGTTGCGGACTTTAACTTGTGACGAAATCGCGATTCGCTAATGTCACTTTATGATGGCTACCTATAAAAAAATAACGGATTTTCTCCACCTGGAGACGAATCGAGAAAGTTACGAAATTGTTTAGTTAAGATGATTACGTTGGGAAATGATGTTTTTTTGAAAAGAGGAGCTTGTATTGGGTCATCAACCTTTTCAAGCGTGTATAATTTGTTTAAATGCTTTGAAGAAGTATTTATGGAGATAAAAAAAAATAAAAATCTGTAAATCAATTTTCTTTATTATTTGTTTCACGGGTCTTGAAAAGGGAGCCGGAGTATCGACCCGTTCTCATCATCTGTGAACGTGTGATCCGTTCGTGTCCGTCAGATTTTGCGTACGTGCATCGATGCACTAAGGATTTATGGCAGGCTACATTGAAATACCTGTAGAACAGACTCAGCATACCTACATTGCGTCTGTGCATTAGAGATGAGAACCACAATTTGCCAGAATTTGCAGAGAATCGAGGAGGTTTTTTAGGTATTTTGAAGCTCCTGCCCAGAAGTGGCTCACAAAATCTATTGTTGGACATACTTGAGATTTGTACAGGATTAGCAGCTGGCCACTATCGAAGAATCTGATAGCCCTATGCAAGACGCCCAGTTTTTTGAAGCCGGATTTACTTAGCTTTCAATCCACTAATGGGTGTTTTTTTCTTATGTGATACCACATAAGATTCCCTACTGATCCCAGCCATCAGGAGACGAATTCGGAGGTCGCGGGTTCAAATCCCGGCGTGCGCAAGTAAATTTTATTTGATTAATTTGTGTTATTTCACAAATTATTAATTTAAAATTATGTGTATCATATTTGCGGCACGTTACAAAGTGGTAGATACTGTGAGTATCGCCCTGGTGAAATAGCAAGTTTCAGAATGGAAAAGCAGTATTTGGTGAAGAGATCTGAATAGCCAGGTTGTTAACGACTTTCCTTCTTCCCCAAATCCTTCCCCTCCTCAACACCTTCAGCCTCACAACATACCCCAATTGGGGATGCCATAGTCTTGACACGGTTGGAAAGAGTTGGGACTCTTCTGTGGTATCACATAAAAAAAATAAATAACAAAAGACCTGATTAAACGTCATTACAATTATAATATTTCTTTACTTGCTTAATGACTTTTGGCTTACATAAAAAAAAGGTTTTGACTCGAATTGATCAGTCTACAAATTCTGAATACTTGTAAACAGTATCCATGACTCTACCGGAGGAGATATTGAAAGGGGTGAGCTGTAGTAAAGCAATTGAATCAATAATCGAATTAATCATTTTGAAGTGGCCAATTTTTTCCTACGATCTTATAAAGGAGAAAGCTTTAGAGTTAGTTCAATTTCATCATGTCAGTTTCTGTTACGTTAAAGTCCTAACCTTTAAGCAATCCCTTTTAAGAGGAACGGCTGCGCGGCCTGCTTCATACAAAACTTAATTTTGGATTTGAAGTCAAAATACTCACCTAAACCTAACTAACTAACTAACTAACCATCACGCCGTTTCTCCGAAGGGGTAAGCAGAGAGGACGGACCGCCAGACAACTCGATCTTGGAATACACTTCTTGCTTCATTCACTTTCATACAACGTCTCATACATTCTCTTCTGTTATTCCGACTTCTGACATGGCCCGACTCAAGTATTTGATTCACTTGATCGTGCCACGTCTTCCTTGGACGTCCCCGGCTTCTTCTTCCATTCACATTCGCGTCATATATTCTCCTTACAAAAAAAAGTTTTACCCCGTCTACTTTGAAAATATAATGAAATATAATTTATTTATTTTTTTAATATAAATAAGCAAGTGGACTTTAAATTAAATTAAAAACGATCAATTTTCGTTGTAACACAAATTTGCCGTACACAATTTAAAATGTTTTACTAACTAACTAATTAACCATCTTTACCATCACGCCGTTTCTCCGCAAGGATAGGCAGAGAGGACGAACCGCTAAACAACTCGATCTTGGCATACACTTCTTGCTTCATTTACATTCATACATCGTCTCATACATTCTCTTCTATTATTCCGACTTCTGACATGGCCCGACTCAAGTATTTGATTCACTTGATCGTGCCATGTCTTCCTCAGGCGTCCCCGGCTTCTTCTTCCATTCACATTCGCGTCATACATTCTTCTTACACTCCTACCTTCGTTCATTCGCTCCACATGCCCAAACCAATATCGATCCGAACAAAGGTTTTTTTTTAATATTTTGATGTTGTGTTTTTATTTACGTAAGCATATTTACATAGAGAATATGATAAAAAAAATTAAATACAATAAACCCACAAATAATTTTCTAATTTGCCTCTAAAATTATGATATTTTTTTTCATGGCATAAACTTCATAATTTAAAACAAAAATAAATAAAATACTTCTCATGCGTACTAGATATATACTAAACCATTAATTAAAAAAAAACATATCATTCAGATTGGATGGACATTTTCGTCTAAATCCAAAATTAAGTCATGTATGAAACAGTCAGCTTAGCCGTTCCTCTTAATGCCCCGATATTACGGATGTGGACACCATAATAAGGAGATCTGTTGACACAGGAATATTCAAGATGGGAACGAACCGGGGAGCAGTGTATAGTAAAAATATTATTTCTTGTATTTTTTCGGCATTCACTATATAGCAATTTCTAGACATTTTGTTTGGAAGTTTTAATTTACCATGTACTTTTGCTATTTTTGGATTAATAAATTCGCTACCGAATTCGACACAACCGCTCCCAACTGCTCCCAACCGTCTGGAGTGAGACTATGGCATTCCCAATTGGGGAATGTTGTTACGCTGAAGGTATTGGGGAGGGGAAGGAGAAGGGGAATAGGGAGGTGGGGAAATACCTGGCTATTCAGATCTGGTCACCAAATACGGCTAAAAGCCATTTCAAGCAATGTTTCAATTCTGAATGGTGGTCTTTCACCAGGGCGATACTGAGAGTATCTTCCACTCTGGAACGTGCGCAAATATACTATATATTATTTTGTACATTAATTAATTGTGAAACAACACAAATTAATTAAATAAAATGTACTTGCGCGCGCCGGGATTAATATCATTTTAACTAGGCAGCTGAGTGTGATATTTTTTTAAAATATGAGTTTTATTTAGTCACGAAATAATTTATAAATCACGATAAATTGGCATCTTCTGTAGCCTATATATTTTTCATTGGAATTCCTTAGTCCAACACGTTTTTTGCCCAGTGATAAATTGAATCGGATTCACTAGAGTTTACCTGTTTAATTGTTTTAATCGCTGATGGTATAAAAGGCTTTGTTCCACTTCGAATCAATATTGCCGACTGAGCATTTATGCATTGTGCAACCAAATAATTACTTGAAAAAAACAAAAATCAATTATAAACATTACCTGATTAATTATTATTTCAATTCACAGTGTCATTCAACTTTCGCGGCTTTAATGGTCAAAGCGGGAAACATCATTACTCTGGTTAAGGCGATGCAATGGGAAGTAATTCAAAATCATGTGTTTTCGGTTTGAGAATTTGATGGCCTAGAAATATCATAGATAATTTAATTGAATACTTCAAATAGAACACATCCTGGTCTTTTGTTTAACCGGGCACTTTTTTGATGTGACTTTTAATAAGCCTAGAAAAAAATTATGTATCAGACATTAAAAAAATGTTTAAAGCGCAAACTCTCCTACTTGCGAACCCCTTTTCCGATATTGTCGTATTGTTCATTGTGGTAAATTAAGTTTTTTAGAATATGACCGTAAAACATTTTAACAATTATGTCTGAGCTTTACAGAATAGAATAAAACACGCATTTTGGCGGTGGTTCTTTTGCGTAAATCGAAACATGCGGCCGATATTAAGCGGGAATCTCAACCTTATCGCCACCTGCATAAGGAGCGCGTGATTCCGTTGGAATTCTAGCCGGTGGATCACCTTAAATCAAAAATTCAAAATTTAAAAATCTATAAAGTACAAAGTTAATTATTATTACATATTTTTTGTAGTTTTGGGAAAATTAACAGCGAATCCACAATTTACATTTCTTTTTTAAAATTAAAAAAAAATACGTATAAAATATTTAACAGTACAGATATATCTTAAAAGCTGAAAAGTATAAATTTATTTAACAAAAAGTACCCAACTCAATAGGGAAAGATTTCTCGTGTTTGAGTTGGGGAGCAGCGCCATGAAGCGACAGTAGTGGTAAGTATAGAAATAAAATTACATCAAGAATGTAATATAGGTAACGTTTGTCTTGTCTTACACGATATTTACCACAAAATAGATGACTAAAAGTACATGATACTAGAAATGCAACAATAAGGCGCATACAAGACATAAACATAGTACATTCACATTATAACATAGTACATTAAAATATAACAAATATATAACAATAAAAACAATAAATTTTCCACTGCTGATGATAAATACAATGAGTAAAGTGTGATAATATACAGTTTTACATCAGTTAGCTTAAACTATGTCAGTCGGGGGAGGGGAGGGTGGAGGGGAACATAGGAGTGGGATAAAGGTACAAAGGACTAGAGTAGATGGAAAGGTGGTTTAAGTTATATAGTTTGAGAGCGGTCCTGTAATGAATTTTAATTTAATATCACGTATAGTTTAGTTAAAAATGTCAATGTGGTGATAATTTAAGTTGAATGAGTATATAGATCTGTAGATAATGGAGTTTTGTTTGGAATTGGTTTTACAATGAGGGATATAAAAAGTAAGTTGCTATTGGCAACTAGCTAATGTGTACCCGGCCTTGCTCGGGATTATATATTATTTTTGGAATACAGTTATGACGCTTGCGACGACTATTACTATCTCCAAACAAAGAAACATTCATTTGAATATTTTATTTCATTCCAAACATTATGTTTTTCAGAATATATCTAAATAATAAAGTTCTTAAGTAGGTACTGACTTGTGTTTTCCATTTTGAAAATATTCTACCCAAACAAGCCTTTTTCTTTTGAATATGTAATCTGTGGCTAATTAACGCTTTTTACGAACCATGATCTTAATTAAAGTAAAAACTAACCAAACATCACGCCGGTTCCCCGCAAGGGTAGGCAGCAAGGACGGACCGCCAAACAGCTCGGTCTTGTCACACACTCCTTGCTTATTCACATTTATACGTACTCTTCTGTTATTCTGACTCTTGACACAGCCCGACTCGAGTATTTGATTCACTTGATCGTGCCATATCTTCCTCGGGTGTTCCCAGCTTCTTTTTCCATTCACATCCATATCATATATTATTTTTACACTTCTTTCCTCGTTATTCGCTCCATATGCCCAATCCATCTAAGTTTTACGACGCACACGCTTCAAGGATCTCATTTCTACAGCATTCAGTCTACTCACATCCTTCCTCTGCTAGTTCCATGCCTCACTATTCCATTAACCAGGGATCTAATCAGCACCCCATTGTGGACAGCTAGCTTCGCTGCTTTAGATTTTTTTTTAAAATTGCGCTAACCGCGTTCAGTCCTCCATCAATGGAGTTTCCTGCATTACCCCTTCTTTCAGTATCCCTATCAGTCTTTCCACCTCTCATAAACAGACATCCCAAATATACAAACTCATTCACCTGTCCCAGGTATTGTATCTGTTATACTTAGTAGACAAAATTTCCCAATGGCAAATTAAGATAAATAAAATCTTTGGCTGTGGTATGATTTGCTCACTCCTACAACGTGGGTCTCTTCAAGACCCGGGTTCACTCCTTCCTATACTTTAAAAGATCCTCCACACAGCATCCTTAAAGAAGATATAGGCCTTGGGGGAAATTATTTCACTAATGGCCTCCTTTGTGGAGAAACTGCAAAAAAAATTATTTGATTTATACACAGTTTTCAAGGCTACCAAAATCTTAAATTTTATATACGTAATTACAATCGAAAAGACTACAGCGTACCTCCCATCATAGAGCAATGCACGTCTCTGGGAGAACTGTTCTCTTTAGTATTCGTGTGTTAAAATAATATTTGTCAAAATTATTCACGGGCCATTATCAAGAAGACTATAAATACACTCTTTTGGGCAGAGAAAGCGAAGCCATTATGTGTCCCTATCTGCTGGTTACTGGTTGATGCCTACCCACTGCAAAAATCAGCATTTCTCTTTGTATATCGATTTGATTATGCCAGGCACATTGATTCACAAGTAATACAACCCAGTAAAAAACCACAATTAAGAATCGAAATATTCTGTCTTCAGCAAATATTCCCCACTTTGGGATGCAATAGTCCGAATCCAGTGGAAGCAGTTGGGACTCGTGCGGTGCTCACATTAAAAAAAAAACGAGTTTATTCGCATTAAATAAATTATACCGTTCACTTTATAATATGATCTTACATTATTAATGTCCTAGAATCCTATGTTAATCAACGTGTAGACCCGAGTAATAGAAATGGTAATTTACCGTCATACGCAAAAGAGTCTATAATTCAATTCGTACCACGATGAACATACTGTGTCCTTTTTACGTGTGTTCAAAACTGTTCAGTTTTATCAGCAATGCCAAAAATGTAGCAAAAGCCGCGGCGGCGGGTTTTAATCTGCTAGGATACTATTATTTCAATATTTTTAAATAGAAATCTAAGCCCTAAAATTGAAAATGCGATAGTACAGTTCATTCTAGAGTGAAAGATATTCTTGGTATAGCCCTTTTTCATGTGAATTCCACACAACTCCTCAGAATCGGAAAGTGCGCTGATTGAAAGAGCTTTGTTAAGTTTAGTGACAATATCTGAATGGCGTCGTTCTTACCAACCTTCCCGCTTCCCCTTTATTTCCCTTCTCCCATTTCGTCGGCTTCAAAAAAAAAATTATAACATCACTAGCTCTGGACAATTGGGAACCTTTTGCGGAAATCGTAAAGCTTCCTTGAGGTGATATTTCACGCAAATGGCGCTATAAAATTCTCTTATGCCGACCCTAGCGGGAATTATTAATTGTAACGTACTAAAATATTATAGTTTCCAACAACGATATTTAAATAAATTATTCGCTTGCAATGACTTTAACAATACCCTTTCTATTGTTCGGGTATTAGCTCAATTACCATAAACTCATTAATGCTAGGGTCTTTAAATTAAAGCCCTCAGCATTGGCCCTAGACAAGAATGCAGTTCTTGGAAGAAAGAATGCGGATCTAAATATGTATGTAAAGTTTTAGGGAAATATAAATACTGACCCTTTAATAATGCATTAATATTCTGCCCGAAGGAAATGTAATTAATACTAACAGAGAAAGCGAAACCTCACAAACACATGTCACTTAATTGAATTACATGAATGTGTCATCATCTTTACAAAAAATTATATTTATACAACCACCGATCCATATCCATAGTAATCTATGGAGACTAAGTCGAATGTCACAATCTAAATATGTCTATATCAATTTTTTTATAAACGGTGTTCCTCAAGGCTCCCTCCTTGGTCCCCTGTTATTTGTAATATAAATAACGCTAATTAAATAACCTTCAAGAGATGATCAATACTCACATGACCCAGGGAAATTTATGAAATACCCAAGAAATATAAAAAAAATAAATTATTAATAATAATATAAATATATATCTATTGTAATTAATTTTCCAACCATAACTAAAATTCATGTATAATAAAGTGTACAGTGGTTTATAAACAAGATACATAAAAATGAAAAAGGGAAATAATATTTAACAGTAGGTAATGTGATAAGTATAGAATAAGGAACTCCACTCCATTTTTATTCTTTTTTTTGTCAATAAACATTCAAACTTAAAAAAACTAGTATATTCCGTTTCTTTTCTAAAGTTAGTTTTCACAGTTAAAATAATTTTCAAAGTTTCAATTTTTCAAAGCCTGCCAAATGCTCCAAATCTATGGCCGGTCAATTTTAAACAGTTTTGAGGTTAGAATGTCAAATGTCAAAACAAGGAGATTTACCACACATAATTTTATATTCTATTCATGGTAAACCGTAAATAAATATAAGTAATAAAATTATGTACCTTCATAGAAATTATATCTCTAAGAATAATAATGGTATTTAGCATTAACATTATCATAATATCCGTAGTAATAATTGGTTTGCTCATGCATACTCTAATTTCGTTCATAAATAATATTTTTTTGTTTTTCCATACTAATCCAAAAACAAAACACACATGTGACGTCAGATGTTCCAAATGCAATGGTACCAACATAACAAGATGTTTCTACGTACAATTCATATAATAAAAGTTATATATTCAGAATCGGCGTTTACTGATCTATATGAATATATATTTTTAAAGCCATTTTATTTTTCACTGGAATTCCTTATTGCACAGTTATAAGTTGAAGTTTCACATAAGCCGCCTCACTAGGCTATCCTGTGTTGAGGCAGTAATTTTGCATATTATTTTATAATACCTATGAATATACACTCATAATAAAATATGTTTAATAAATAGGTAAATCATTAACTTCGAATTTAGGTGATACGCTCAGTATCGCCCTGGTGAAAGACCACCATTCAGAATTGAAACGTTGCTTGAAATGGCTTTTAGCCGTGTTTGGTGACCAGATCTGTCAGGTATTTCCCCACCTTCCTCTTCTCCTTCTCCTTCCCATCCCCAATACCTTCAGCCTCACAACATTCCCCAATTGGGGGATGCCATAGTCTCACTGGCTCCAGACGGTTAGGAGCAGTTGGGACTCTTGTGCGGTATTCATGTAAAAGAAGGTGAGTGCTGCGGTAAAGACATTATCATTAGTTTTATTCTAATGTTTTACGTTACGTTTGAATTTTTTTGATGCTGTCTGGAATAATGTTAAAAATTGATGTCTCAAAGTACCTAAAATTCCGTTGACCAAAAGTAGTATGAGTTACAGAAATTTAGAGTTAACCTTTATTAGCATTTCTAGTAATGCGAGTGTTTACCATAGTGTGTTTTCATAGTATTTATGTTTGTTTGCATAATGATGAATGAGAATTGTTTTAGCACATATCTGCGTAACGTCAAACACTCTCGATGTATTTTTTTTTAAATTTTATGTAAATCATATTTAATAATGTTATTATTAAGTTCTGCAAGTATTTTTAGTGTTTTTTTTTTTATTGTGACAGCTGTTTCGGCGTTCAATTCCATTTTCCAAACTGAAGTTAATCCACATAGTAAATAACCTCACAGAAGAGAGAATTTAAATTATTTTCTTAATAAATCGGTTTTACCGATAATAAATCATTATTTTTAAAAACCCGTCCAAATTAGAATGTGGTTGGAGTGAATAAAATCATGTAAATAAGTCGTCAAAATGTGGATTAATCACAGTTTGAAAATAAAAATACTTGCTGATAATAATAATAACATTACTAAATTTGTACATCATTACATATCTTACAAGAGCGGGAAGTACTCATAGGTCATAGCCATTCCTAATATTGTGGAAAAATTGAGAGTAAGGAGAAAGAACAGCGGAAGGTCAGATGAACCTGAATATTCAATACTTGTCCTTAATAAGTAAAAATTCCAACATAATGCCACGAAGATAGTAAGAACGAAAATTGTAGCTGAAAAGCAAAATCTGTTTAGTCACAAGTGGCAGTACTAAGAATGTGAGTACAAACCACGCGGTACATGAACATTATCCGTGATACAGCACAAGGAATGCAGGTGAAATTCGGGCAAACGACCTTCGGTGACTTTACAAGTGGCTTTACAATTCGCCCCAGGCTTTTGGAATTTTCTACAAAATTTTACTAACATTTTAAAGTACCAAAACAAGCGGCTTTTTTCAAAAAAATTCAATATGGCACCTTCTTGATTCCAATAATGTTTTAGAAGTCGTTGGGACCGTGGAAACAAATATATGGGAATTATTTTATTTTATTAATTGATAAACTAAAGTTTTTAAGACAAGATTTTTGTGCATAGCGCAAAGGGTAACAATTATTTTTATAAACAATAATTATTAGCCTGAAACACTCATCCAAATTGAAAAAAACCTTTCCGAGCAAAGATAAAATATCGCCGACAGGACTCGAACCTGCACCCTTCTGATTGCCGGTCAGATGCTCTACTGTTGAGCTACGTCGGCTTATCGCAAACCCGCCAAGTTAATCAATATATACTAGTGTTTCATTCAATAATTACTGTTTTTTATTATATTTCACCTGTAAACATTTCAACATTTATCACCAATAAAATGTAGACATAATTTGTCTCGACGCCATCTATTGAGGGATTTAGCCGTTACAAGCCTTCCTCATACTAATAAAGTTGGTTGTTTGAATAACTACATGGGGATAAAAAAAAAAAACAAATCTGCAAGGAATTTTAAAGACATCTGGGTTTTCATAGTTTTATATAACTCATTAGTAAGGAGTAGGCTTAAGAGTGGGTCGGTGGTTTGGAGCCCACATCAGGTCAAGTATTCCCTCATGTTGGAGAGAGTTCAGAAGAAATTTTTGAGATTTCTTTAGCTGAGGGAGTATGGCTACTACCCGTGGCTCTATCCTACCGAATTTCTCTTAGGTATGCTCGGAATGAACCATCTGCGGGTCAGAAGGGATGTACACATTGTTACACATCTCTTCAGGATTCGCGGATGGTTCGAAAACTCGGCAATCATGGAGAGCATTCATTTCTATATTCCCGATGGTTATCTCCGTCACCGATAGCATAATTTTTTTAAATTTCTTAGTTTCTTATTTGTCAGGAAGTGACGAAACATTTAAAGTTTCTGTCTCTAAATTTACAGGTTCTTTATACAAATAGAACGGCGTCTTTGCGCCTCACACTTTTCACCGCATGATGGTAGTTTTAAATGATACCTGACCGTTATTGTCAATTGCGTCTTGCGATCTCTGTAGGGAATTTTTTTTTCATAAAAACCCTACTAAATTGCATGTTTGCATCATCATCGGCAGTCCGAGCAGCATCAGCATCAGCACCTTGGCATAAATACATACGTGTCTATACCAGACGTGACTATCAAAGTTTGTAATACCCTCCATTTGCATAACATCAACCAGTACATAACTCACTAGGTGGTACGACTAGATACGAAATCAACTACTGAGTTCGTGCAGTTTCGAACGAGAGACGACTCGATACGTTCTCGATCGAGCTGGCATGTAGTACTGGTCAGGCTCATAACAGACGACCTGACCACAAACGAGAGAGAGAGAGAGAAGCGACTAGATACGCGTCTCTGTCTTGTTTGTTTGTCTGCACAAATAACTAATTGTGCAACGCCCGACTTTAATTTTAACCTGATAGAAGCGACTAGATACGCATCCCTATCTTGTTATGTTTGCACAAAAGAGGATTTGTGCAAACGCCCCATTTCAGTACATATTGGCTTTCGACAAGCGTAGTTCCGGGGTTTTCGAAGAAGTGATGATGACAGTGCACGTCATCGTTTTCTTTTTCCTACGCCCCTGAACCTCGTTTTCGTCCCGAGACGCTACGGGGTGCTAACGGGACATTTCTCCGACCCCCGCCACCCCTACGGTCGCTCCCGGCGACGGTCCCGAAACAGAGCGGGCTCTCATTGGTCGAGCCCCTCTGATCCACAAAAACCTTTCAAAATTATTGTTCTACCAAAATTGTCTGTCTTTGTGAGCGATTCCTGCGGCCGCAGTGACTGATCTAAATAAACGATCTTTTCTGATCTGTTCATTAGCGCCCGCGTAATCGAGTAAACTTACTTATTTTATGTTT